>PVIJ01010256.1:0-61284 GCA_004024925.1 Scalopus aquaticus | reverse complement strand
AACATGGAGCTTCCATATGACCCAGCAATCCCACTTTTGGGAATTTACCCAAAGGATACAAAAACACTAATCCGAAAGGATACATGCACCTGTATGTTCATTGCGGCACTGTTCACAATTGCATGGGCATTTAAACTGTTACCAGCATTTTACAATCACAATATTGGCATAATAAATAATCTTGGACATATATATTTTTATATTACTGAAGGCATATCTTCTGGATAAAATTTTCTAAGAAAGAATCTAAATCAAAATACAAAAGCATATATAGTTACAAAAGATATTTCCAAATGCCATGTCATCAGGATCAGTATCAAGTTTATTCTAACCAGTCTGATAGTGAGAAAACATGTCTCAGTGTAGTTTCCATTTCCTCCAGTGAGAGCAAAGGTGAACAAACTTTTATGTTTAAAATCCACTCATATACTTTATTTTCTGAATGATCTGTTTGTGTTTTTTCAAAGTTTTATATTGATTTTTTCAATCTATTCCCCTCATTTTAAAATAATTCATCATATTGAAAGAGTGCTAACCTTCTGGCTATGGAATATAAAATATGCACTGACAAGGAAGATATAACTCTTCAATCAGAAGAGATCATAAAAATTTCATAATACACCACTTGGTAAATCTCTTAGCAAATACATTTGAAAATCCAAATTAAATAGATACTATCCTAGGAAAACACAGTTTGCTAAATTTACCTCATTAGAAATAGAAAGCTTAAAGACACCGATTTTCCAAGAAGAAATAAAGGAAGTAATCATGGACTCACATCACACCAGGACCATGTGGTTTCAAAATGAAATTCTTCAAAAACCTTCAAAAACCAAACAATCCCCATGTTCTTTATATTGTAGAGGATATATCATCAGTAACTAAATGTGATAAACATTATTTTAGTAATACAGGTTATAAAATAATGTTTAAGTGCTCATGGAAATATTTTAAGTGAAATATCAATGAATAAAATCCAACACCATATTAAGAAAGTAAAAAAAACATTATAAGTAGAGCTGATACAAAGAAAGAACGTTGGTTTAATATTAGGAAATTCAACTTTATAACACATCATTGACCAGTGTATCCTGGGGGCAGGGAGAGAGAACCACATGATTATATCAATCAATTATAAAAAAGCATTTTACATAATTTTATATGCATTAAAATAAATGCATTTGCAATAAAATATTAAGAACACTGGTATTGAAGGAAATACTTTCAGAATATATTTACTTTATCCCTCCAAACCAGCACCTTTCTTAATGGTGAGTCACTAATAAAACTGGTCAACAAATTTTTTTAAAAGTCATGTTAATGAAATAAAATTAGTCATTTCCTATCAATTTGTATGTGCTCAACACAAATATGAAAGTCAAATTCTAATTTTGGCTCTAGTATTTTTGTAATCTGCAATAAATGGATAGTTACATCACAAAATGCATGCCAATAGTAATAGGCCTACGGTTAATACCTGTAAAAAATCAAGTCATGGACTACTACTTAGATTTCTTCACTTGTCTCTTGTCAGCTGTTCAGGAGCATCTCTGGGGAGTGTCCAGCAGTAGTCAGCCAGCATTGTAGTGGACCATTTTCCCTGGTATCTTTGTTCCATTGATGCGATATCTTGATGAAAACGTTCGCCATGTTCATCACTAACCATACCATAGTTTTCAGGGAAGAAATCCAGATGGGAATGAAGGATGTGGATCTTTAGAGACATATTGCAGCCAAGTTTCTGATACTGCATCAGCATGTTGTCTACTAGTTCCTTGTAGTTTTCTGCCCTAACATTCCCAAGAAAGTTTGTAGACACTAGGCGAAAAGCATTCCATACTTGTTTCGTATCACCCTGCAGCAAGTTGTTGAACCGGTCATCTTTGAAGAGCTCTCGAATCTGAGCACCCACAAAAACTCCCTCTTTAATCTTTGCTTCGCTGAGTTGAGGAAATTTTTCATGCAGGTATCAGAAAGCTGGCGAGGTCCGGTCCATGGCTTTCACCATATTCCTCATCAAACCTAGTTTGATGTGAAGGGGTAGTAGCAGGATTTTGTGAGCCTCGACCAGAGCTGGGTGGATATTCTTCTCTCCAACTGCTACATTTTGTCTGCGAGTCCATTCCTTCCAGAAGTAGTGCAATTCACTTTCTCGGCTATTCTACTCACATAAGAAACACATGTATTTTGTATATCCCTGCTGCAGTTTCATTAAAAGGGTAACTAGCTTCAAATCACCACAGATGTGCAAGCTCTGTTTGTTATACTCAAAGGAACTCAGTAGCTGCTTTAGTTATCGTATGTCTCTTTCATGGGGACAGCATGCATTACTGGAATAGATGGAAGACGGTTTCCATTGTGCAAAAGCACAGCCTTAAGACTCAGTTTCGAAGAGTCTAGAAATAGTCTCCATTCTTGTGGGTCATGAGTGATTTGAGCAGACTATCCTCGACTTCTTTTGCTTCGTTATTCCACCGGGAAGAGGAGGAACCAAGCAGAAGCAACAGTCTTTTATGTGGTTGCTTGGCTCTCTCCCACCATGGGGACTGCAAACGGCATTGATGGTCTTTTGCCACTGAGACACAGTGAAAGCTGTGTTGTCCATGTAGCACAGCATATATGCGGGGCCCAAGGTTTGTCTTGATCGCCAACCTTTCATCATCCGAAGTAAAGATGATAAGCCTTCTTCACTTAAGAAGGGATACTTCTCTTCTGGTTGGCAAATGTCACTTCCCCACAAATAGAGCAGAAATTGTCCACGCTGTTAATGCACTTTTGAGGCATTTCTATTCTGTATTGTGCCTAAATGGATAAAATAATAACAGTTCTATGGAACATAGCTAAAACTGTGTCGCACAAAGTCTGAAACATTTTCAATGCTCAACCTTTCCGACAGGGCTTTCTGAATAGTGCACTGCTGACGTCAGCTTACTTCAGCAGCCTCCTGGTAGTATTGCATTGCATCAGGAAATGATGCAATCAATTCTAGATGATGTGTGCATGATGGTATTATGCAATGCGATGCAATATTACATCATTCTAGGCTGGTTTAGGATGTTGTTGCAGTCCTACTGGATAAATGCATATGGTGAAACATGCAAAATGAATTATATGAAATATCTTCAAAACGAGATCTAATAAAAAAATTTCAGGGTTATATTCATGTTCAACATACCAAGACACTACAGATTAAGGCCTTTTTAAGTCAGTAATGATCTCATTGTTGACCAGTGTAATATCTCCACTAAGATCAGGTAAAGGCATAATAATTTTTACCACTATCTAAAAGAAATTATTTGTATAAAATTAAATGAAAATAAGTTAAAAACAATATTTGCAGGAATGATATGATTGTATACCTGAAAACCATAGAGAATCAATGGTAAAATATAATTTTTATATTTGAAAACCCTAGGTGGTGAGTGTGGTGTAGTATCATAAGGTACCTGAAGAGGTGTGACCCCGTACATATGAATCAAATCCAGTGCTATAACCAATGGTATCTCAATTGGAAAGAAAACCCTAAAGAATCAATGCTAAAATTAACTCAAATAATAATTCAATAAATTAGCAAACTAAAAAAATTAACATAAATCCAAGACTTCATTTATATGTAATAATTAGACTCCAAAGAGAGAGAAACCCCATTTATAATAGCAACAAAAGGAAAAAATATTGAGAAATAATTTTAATAAGAAATGTACTATACCCATATAAGGAAAATATTAAAACACTGCTGAAAGGCACAGGGGTTGACTTAAGCATACATAAAGACATACTTGGCTCTTAAGAGGTAGAATGGACATTATAAACATAAAAGTGCTCCCTATATTAATTTACAAAGTTAACAACATCCAAGTGAAAATACTAACACGCTTCTTTCTCTCTATGGGACATTAGCTTTCCATGACTGCCCGCTCAGATCACTTTTAAGTCTCTTCTCAAGAGTGAGAATTCTGAAATGGAACACATTTTTCAACATTTTCACACATAAGGTGATTTTGATCTTTCTCATGGTGACTTCAGGTCAATAATAGGTCTGCAACTTGCTCCCCTGTTCAGTCTTTCCTACAGGGTACCCCCATCCCACCCCACCCCCACTCCTCAGCTCTCCTTACTCTATCTGAAGACAGGGGTTACGGAGAGAGCTCTGGATTCACTGGTTCTTTTTCTACTTAATGCAGTTGCAAATTTGGTTATTTTGTCTTTTACTAATGCTGACGATGTCAGTTGTGTATAGTTTTATTTATTGCTATCATTATTCCTTATGGTTTTTGGTGGTAATTCTGAGAACATCAGTTTTATGATGACCCACATTGGCTATTACTTCATTTAATCTTTACAAGTAACGTGTGGTTCTTAACCATTAACCCAATTTCTAGATGAAAAGGTTAAGGTTCTTCATTTAGACTTGCATCTAATGTCAAAGAGCTAAACAATCAAGCAGCAAAAATTACAGAATCAGGTGTATTATCTAGGATGCACAAGTTTATTTCTATGATTTACCATCTAAATCCAGGAAAGTACTGAATGCTTCAAGGTCAGCAGGCTGGAAGTTTGGTATAACCCCCTATCTGACTTCTGTTAGTTTATATAAACTAATACTTCTTAGATACAAATTATTGATTTTACATGAATCTCCTCTGTTTACAGAAAGTCCAGTGGCAGGTTTGTCATTGGGGGGTGTCAGCAAGGTGGGGCACAGTACTGCCAAGAGCATCACAGTCATTCTGCACCTTCACAATCTGGGTCAAAGACTTTCACACACTTTATTATCAATCAGATACGTCCTATCACTTGAGAGAAGAGGATCTCCCAAAATAAGTTAACATACAAAGTATACCCCCAGATTACACACATACATGAAATCCCAGGGGTGTTTACACACATGCACACACACATACATACACACACACAACTTTTGATAGGACATGGGTAGGTATCAGGTTACTGGGCTGTAGAGAGGCTGATTAGTCATGGGTGTGGGGTTGAACTGTGGAGCAGGTTTAGCAGTGGATGGTTGAATGACCACTTACCAAGTCATAGTGAACTCTTTCAGTATTTCCACAATGCATTTCCTCTGAACATCAGTCACACAGACTCACACCTCTCACATACACACAACCCACACCCACCTCCATAGTCACAATCACCTTCACACTCACAAGCTTTCCTTTTAAGTTATGGAAAATATACTTCACGACCCAACTTGGAGACAACATGTCAAATTACTTATCTTAATATAAAAACCTCACTCAGCATTTTCTGTGACTCCTCATTCTTTCCCCCAAGGCTTCTAAAGGTGAAATTGAACAAGGAAATATTGATTTTCCTTTTTTAAGGTGAAATAGTTTTCTTTTTAATACATTTATTTAATTAACAAGACATTAGATTTAAAAAAAATATATCAAATGAATGAAAGCATGTCAAGAGGCACGAAAGTGGTGTGCAAATGACAGGAGTTAAAAAATAAGCACTGATATTTCTTATTAATGTGACAAAGAAAACATGCCCTATTCTGGAAAAATGCCCATTGCATTTCTGCTTCTAAACTTTGCTTTCACAATTCTTTTCACATAGAATTTTCTCTCCATCTTATACTTCTCTTTTTCAGTTTTCCAATCACATCACTGCTTTGGGTCTCATTTCAAATACCACCTTTTTCAGAAATAATCCCTTCCCCTAATCACCCTGGCCAGAAAAGACACTCATGACCCACCACAAATAACACTTTAACTATTCTTCCCTTATAAGGTTTCCCCTTACTATATCATTTCTGAATTTATCTTGTTCACCTCCTATACCAGAAATTCTTAGGGTATATTTTATGCTTCTCCCCATATGCTAGAACACATATACAAATGACCTCACAGGTGTTATTGAATATACATGTGTATAATAGCATATTGTTCATGATACACCATGATAAAATTGGAATAAACTTAGTTATGAGGGCTTTTCCCAGCTCCATCCTTTTTTCCACCCTATCCTTAACCCTCCACTCCTGAAAACACTGTAGGAGGTACATCTCACAAAACACAAAAGGTAAAACCAGCATATCCAGATCTCCTAACAATTTATCTTAAGGTAAGCATAACTATTCAATGATAAACATAGGCATCTCAGCATAATTTAATGACCAAAAAAAGTAAAGACCCTAAATAGTCAATAATAAATGGTACTTTAAATAAATCATGGTAATTTGTCCTGTGACACACAATGAAACCATTAAAATGAGGGAGAAAATATCATAATACTTAATGTTCTCATAAAACAGTGGCAGGTCATTATTCTCTGTCTCTGTCTTTGTCTCTCTCTCTCTCTTACTGTGCGTGTGTGTGCGTGTGTATGTGTGTGTGTGTGTGTACATAACTAGAGCATGTATGCAGTGTAAGACTGCATACATACAATGGGGGGATAACTGGGAATACCGACCAAGATGGGGTTCCCAAGAGGGCTTTCTGAAGGAGGCAACCCCTAAGGTGTGATGATTGACTAGGAGAGGGAGGGAGGGCAGCCCTGGAGTATGGAGAATAGCACATGCCAAACAGATGGAATGTGTATGCAAAGGCTGAGCAGCAAGAGGAAGCATGTTTGGGGGACCCCAGGTAGTTCACTATACTGTATATGTGGACCCCTGGTAAGAAAGGCAGCAGAACTGAGACAAACAGGAGGTCCCCTACTCCTGTGCCAAGCAGACCATTTATCATGGTCTCAAAAGCTTCATCCCAACCTGAGCCCCAAATTTAGTTCCCATCTTAAATTCAAGAATGCAACAAAGGAACCATAAAAATGCAATAACAATTAGAAAACCCATATCAAATTTTAAAAATTAATTATATGTGCATTGCAATGGGGTACAATGATACCCTGTAGTTAGAAACTAATATAGAAAGGATAAAGTTGAGGAGGGAATCATATATCCTGCTATTAACAGAGAATGTGCTTTACTGAATATATAAATATTTGCCAGGCCAGAAAGTGAAGGAAACAAGGGTAGGAATGTATGGGGCTTTAAACTTGCTTACTATTCTGAGGAGGGGGACTTTACCTGCAGAACTTATTACCAGCATGTCTGCAGGATGAGCAAACCCTCACTAAAGGAGAAGTTCCTCCTGGTCCCCAGACCTTCTGTTAGAGTGAAGGCACACTTTAGCGGCCACGTAGAGTGTGATTGCCTGTCAGTGGTGGTGTGTCTGTGAAATTGCAGCATCTCTCAGTCCTGACTTAGCCCCATGATAAATGGTCTGCTCCAAAGAGACACACAGAGATCAGCTGCCAGCTAACAACTGCCAGAGGCTGTCAGTGGGCAGCCGTCTCCCAGAGTAGCTGTGACAGCTGACTGGGCATGTACCCCATCAACTCTCCACATGAGGGAAAGGGTGTGATCCCCTAAAAGCCCTAAAAAACAAAAAACAACAATAACAAAAAAACTATACTTGTCAGCAATATGATTTCCTGACATTTGTGAGTGGCAAATCATTCCCCTATGAATTAAAGTGGTAGACATGCATATGTGCTTTAACCAGCCCCCAGGGAGACGTGTGCAGTATTCAGTACCAGTTGTCACTAGGACTTCTGAAAGCCCAGGAAAGGATGACCAGAGGAACCACACAGTATAGAACCAAGGCCATAAACACCCGGGACACTTTTGCCAAGTGTCATCAAAGTCAATGGGTTCAGAAAAAGAGCAAGCGCCTTGCTGCAGGTGGGTCTGCAGAGCCCTTGTCACCATGGCAACCCCACACTCCAGGCCCTCCTTCCAGACAGCTGGGAGCAGATGTTATCACGCTGTCTCACATCACATGCTGCCCACTCAAGCCACTTGCTGCACTTCTCAAGCAATGTGAACACAGAAGAATTTTACATTGGCAATAAAAAATTGATATAAACTATAACATACAAAGGGCCTGAAATATCCCACATTCTGAATAGCAGATGACAAACACAGAGTTACAGAGTTCTGCTGTTCCCAGCCTCAATCGTGCAGAGTTCTTAAAATCATCTCCCTGCTCTATTGGACTATTGGAAATAGTGAGGAAACAACGGGGGGGAGGGGAGACTCTGACTAGTCGGTCAAACCCAGAAAGAAGCGTTAAGTCATCTGGATCATCACAGCCTTCACCGAGAGCTACTGTCCTCTTACTGATCAAAAATTGTTCCCGGCCACATGGATTGGCCTTCCACACATAGGTGACCTTAAGCAAGTCCCTGGACATGAACCAGATGATATCTAACATATCTTCTGTGGTGGAAACTTTCTAATTCAAAATTTGAGCTTTACTATATGCTAGGCATGACAAGCAATTTAGCATAATTAAGACAACTTCTATTTTCAAGGAGCATATATTACATGAAAGAAGCTCAAATTAAAATACACAGTTGAGTAATTAAGTGTGAAGCTGTGTAGTAGTAATTGTATGTGAAACAGGAGTGTACAGAAGGGAACAGTCAATTAGGGCGGCACCAGTGGAAAAGGCTCCATTTCCACCACAAAACTTGGTCCATGGCAACAAAAGTTAGGGAGTCAAGTAACCAGAGTGGAGAATCCTGGGACTCCTGTGAATGGAGCAGACCAGAACCCAAGCTGGGGAAGGTACCAGTCAGGGGTGATATGGGACTGGTGGCTTCCTAAGTGGTCCCATGGCAGGCACAGTGAGAAAGAGCAGGGCTGATAGAGGACACTATGATGAGTGTGGACAGCACAAGCCCCCTATTGGACACTATGCTATGTTCCAAAGCCTATTTATATACAGTTGTTCATTCATTTGCTTCAATTCTCTGCTTATTTCCCTCATACATCAGCAATGTAAAGGTGCTTTGGTAGAGATACCAGATTCCATCCAAGTCAAGAATGTTTGACACTGTCACTTCTGTTGGAAATAGCTGGCCCCAGGACTGACATGCCTGTGTACTATATGAATTAAAGTGGTAGATATGCATATGTGCTTATCTGTGTACTCTAACACTGTGTACTATGACACGATAGGAGATGAAGAGAGAAGTGATTGTGGCTGGAGGGAGTTCCAGGAGGAAGATGAGATGGAAACTGGCTGCCAAAGGTGAATGGATTAACAGAAATGGTGTCCAATGTGGTGGGGTTGGCCTTGGGAGAATGGCTATGTGTCCAGACTGGGGCACTTAGGAGACTGAAAGGGTGACATTCATGATTACGGCAAGACACTGGGGATAAGCTGAGCTTTACTGAGCAAACCAGAGTGAATGGTCACAAAATCTTTCTTTCACCCTTCCTATGAAATCTTCAGTACAACACATTTCTCAGAAACACCTGGGGGTGACAAATGTCTTCACAGTGGAAAAAAAAAAATTAAATGGTCTGTTCTTCTTTCATATCCTCACAGCACAGAAAAGCAGTAGCTGTCCCAAAAGACTGCAGAGAATTGAGTAACACTTGTTCAACCCTGGAAGCTAGACAACAGAAATCTCAAAAATGTCATCCCTGAGAAGACTGTTCTACAAGTATCAGCATGCGTAATAAAAATAAAGTGTTCAATACTCAAACAAATTTAGGGGACTTCCAAAGAAATGTAATGAAGTAGGTTTCTTCAAAGGTGTTCTTCCAGGAGCCCTTTCTATGGCAATGTGCATCAGAAGTTCCTTTAACAGACAAACTATGTGCAGCATTTTCCACTTTGTTATAACCAGAGAATTTATTTTCCTACATTATTCACTAGGAAGTCCTGAAACTAATGACCCATGGTATATTATCTGGAAAATGTTCCATTAAAGAGAGAAATTAGATTTCCAGACCCAATATCTACCAACCTATACTCCAACTCATAAAAACAGAAGCATTAAAGTAGCTTTCCTTTGAGAAATGGAATATCCATTTACTGATAAATGCAGTGTTAGAATGAGGACTTGTCAGGCTCTAAGATCACTGGATTCCAGTTTCAGTTCTATGAAAAATCATACCCATTTGAATCTTAGAATAATGGCAAGGTTAATTCAATGTCTCACAATATTTCAGCTTATAAATATTGGATTCCAGTGGTGCCACTAGGTAGATCTAGCATTCTTCACTCATCATATAAATATTGAGTGTCAGGTACAGTGCTACATTTTATATAGGGCGAGCAAAGAAATCTGTTGTGTAGTGTGTAGACCTGGTATCTTTATCTCCTAAGGATCTCCCATGAAAAGCGTTTTTTTTCATATGTGGAATAAAATCTAATACTTTGAATGTGTGTGTGTATTTCTCATGTGATATTAGTACATATCTGTAGACTTGTGACCTCAGGCATGTCATATAACCTCTATTGTCTTCAGTCTCCTCTGTCATCAAATGAGGGTAAGCCACCAATCCCTGACTGCTGCACAAGCTGTTGTGAAGAGCGAACTGAAATAACGCAAAGGAAAGTACGAGTCTGGAAAAGTGGAAAGCAGTATATAAATGGAAAGTGTCATTATCTTTAATCAAAAACACTAGAGAACACATGCATTTTTCATCCTTATTGTACACCATAAACAAATTTGAATTCTAAAAATGAAATCAGCCCAAAGTAAAATGTTAGTAATGACAATAAGTCATTTTTCTCAACAAAGAAATTGATTTTCCATAGATGTTCTTTCCTGTTGCATGTAAAGACCCATATCCATCAATGCCTAGGTCCCCTGTTTTGACATCAGGTATAATTACGGCGATCACAGAGTGGCCTGGCTCATGTTACTCTCAAAGCCTGAGGCCACTAAGTTTCCTCCCTATTACCACAGGGCTATGCCAAGATTTACAGTAAATTGTGCTGTTATAAGGTCCTTTATTTAATTAAATAAAAAATAACTAATTATTTTCCAGAACCTGATGTAAGCCTGAAAGTTGGACTATTAACACAACTTTCTGTTGAAAATTTCTAAATCTTTTATGATTATCATTTTTAAGCAAGGCTTTCAAACATCTGGATTAACTGAAGATTACTGGACACAACTTTTACAAACAAGATCAACTTCCAGAAAAATAAAAGTAGTTGTAGATACTCCATTAAGCTGCTATATTATTTTATTTAACCCTAAAAAAAAGCTATCTATATTGCACCACTGTTAATATTTGGGTCTTGATAATTGAACTATGGTCATGTGTAATGGTAACAATGGGAGAAGTGAACAAAGGACATAGGGAACTCTTTGTACTGTTTTGTCAACTCCTCAAGTTTTCTATGTCTAAAAAATTAATTCAAAATAAAAAGTTAAGTATACAATAAAAAGCTTACAAAATAGCATCCTATTTCATATGTCTGGATACTACATCTCTGGAAGATTAACCATTTGCATAAAATTAGTAATCATTTCCATTAATTTATATCACTAACATTCTATAAAATACTTCGGCATCTTATTTATACAAATAAAATATAATTAGAATAAATGATAGCTAACTGTTTTGCAACATCAACCACATGCCAGGATCTATATTAAGAACTTGACATATATCAAATCAATACCTACATCAACAGCTCTATTATGTAGGTCCTATTCTAAATTCCATTTCATGTGAGAAAACCGATACTAAAAAGATAAGTAACTTGATCAAGGTCATACACTTATCAAGTAGGAATATAAAGATGGTAGCCAGTATACACATGACATTCAAATGGCTAAGAAGTCAGAAACGAAAAGAATATAAAGTGAATGAAAAAGGAAGGCAATGTGGTAGTCCAGTCAATTCTACTATTCTCAGAGCCCATTCCACAGAAGCCAACCATATAGTCTTGGAGATGGGCCGAGTATCCTTGTGTAGGACTGGCCAGCGTTTCTAAGGATGCCCAAACAGGATGCTGAGGCGTACAATGTAAAGGACCTAACTCCCATACCTTATAAGGAAAAGACAATGAGTTAAGTGAGCAAATCTTACCTGACACACCATAGGCAGTTGACATCACAACACAAATGATTCTATAAAAACAGATTTATCATGCTATCAATATTATGTGGTCCAGGCACACAGCTCTCATCTTTTCTGACTTACTCCAGGGGAAGATATCACAATATATGAACCAACATTGTTTCTCTGAGCTACATGTGTGATAAATATTAGACAGAAATGATTTTGAGATTGTGCTCCTGTCAAGTTCCTAAAGTATGATGTGCTCCTTATCTCAATAAACACGCTCCCATATTCCTCACAATACTACTAAAGAGGCAGTCGCACTTTGCCTCTAATATCATTCCTCCACACCCCCAGAAAACTTTCTAAACTAAGATACCTTTATCAATCATGGAACTGACTTGCCTTTCTGAATAAATGAATTTCCTCTTCATCTGAAATCTAAAATTCTAACTAGAAGCATGATGTTATTTTAGTGGTTTTCTTTCCAAAGCCTTCAAAGTATGCTGCAACTTTTTCTTGGTTTTGATTTTTATGAATTATCTAAAGTCAATTGATTAAATTAAAATTCATTATTTAACTCAAAATCTTCTTTTCTTGTTAACTTTGGAAAGAGGCTGGATATCTCCTTGATTATGGTTTTCCATCAGGAGAAATTCTGTCTGGTTTCCCATCAGGAAAATTCTTCCTGGCAATGACTGGAAGTGTGTGGGACCACTTGGGGCTGACAATGATTAGAGATCACAACTGGTATTTTCTGGTGAGAATCAGCGATACTAAACATCCTCAGATACAGGTCAGTCAAGAATACAGAATTGTCCTTTGTAAGATGCCAAGAGAAAATCCTTACATCTACCTTCTGTCACAGAATAGTGTGGGGATTTCCACCCCAGTAACCCGGAGGGGAGGTCTCCAGTCTCAGTGTAAATGCCTTCGGTGACAATGAGCTGATGATTCCAGTCCTCATTGCCAAGCAGTCAAAATGCAGCTGTAATTGCATGGTAAGCTAAAAATCGTCAACTTTTAATTTCCACCTATTTATCTTCTGGGACAATCTTTCCTAGGGAAATAATGTCCTCTCCTCACTGAATCACTATTTCAGTATTTTTTACTAAACTCTGATGTAATGTGAGTTAATATAATTTCATATTTTTTGTACACTTTTATATGGATTATGTATGGAACGTTGCCTGCCTTTTACCAAACTCCCTCAAAAATCACTAGATGGGATTATTGGCAGTGCTTCCCTTGGAGGAATACCTTGACTAGAAAGGAGGGAAAAGCTGACTTCCACCATCTCCTTTGTGGTTTCCCACATGTCCTTTTTCAGAGGACCTGATCCACTCTTCAAAATGCAGTCTGTTGCATGAATTTTATGCTGTTTAGCTGTCTAGATATGATCAAGGTTAGAAGTAAAGTTGCCAGGGAAAACCAGTTAACTATGTGTTACATCTATAATTGACATACACTTTGTGCCAGCAGGAAATGAGCATGGGCTTTATGTACCCAGTGGTCTCTCCTGCTGAAAGCTCACCCTCAGAGAGGAAAGAAAAGTCAAGTGATTGGTGTGCAGTTAGAAAAGGGTTTCATATTTTAGGCCTACATCAGTCAGTTAGCATTACAGGCCAAGTCTTACTTAAAACAATGTCTTAACCAATGAAAGTTAGTACATCTGCCTGACACATGAAATGAATAGCAGTCATGGGACATGTGATATTTGCTGATAATGATAAAGTAGAGCAAGGACTTGTCGGAGTCCTCTTTCTGGAGTCCTAAGTTTTTGTGTCAGAATTTACAAGTTGATTGCCTTTGGGCTATCAACATCACTGAGCTACCATGTCCTCATCAACAAAAGTGTAATAATAATAGAAATTTCCAATTGGGCTATTTTACAAGTCAATTGAAATAACTTGTATGTTCTAGAAATATTTATTCAGTGCATAACCTACCACACTCTTGGCAACATGTCAGGACTAAAACGATGAATGAGTCAAGGTCTCTGCCCTTGAGAAGTCAAATGGGAAAACCAAACAAGTGAGCAGATAATTTCAATGTAATGTGGTAAAGACATTGATAACTGAATCATAGTGTCATGAGCACACAGAAGACAGGCACTCTATCAATTAGGATGATTTCTGTGGTAGCTGATAAAAACTGAAAGAAACTGGCTTTTACAACAAGGAATTATATAGTCTTCCATAACAGTTCCTGCTCTGACAGTTGATTTGGTGGCTCAATCATGTCTTCAGCACTTAGTGTCTTCACATCTCTGTCCTACTATACACAGCAATGCTTTTTCCTAATGCCAGATTAACTTGCAACCCATAAAAAGGTTCATGGCAGAAACTTAAAACAACATCCTTCCTGTTTACATGTCTGAACCAGTCATCTAGAAAAGGAATGGAATTACTATAATTGATTGTAATTGATAATCTGAGTGGGTGGTAACTACACTATTCACTTGAGATTCTACCCTAAGGCACAAGAGCAGTATTACGGTCTCAAGAAAGAACCAAGTTAATTTTGAAAATATGTTTTCCCTTTAAATAAAATACATAATTTCTCCAAAATAGCTTTCATACTGCTTCTTAAATATCTTTCTATGGAACATGTGTTTTACTATGTTTTAATTTTTCCCTCATGTCAACAGGAGGATAAGTGGAGAGATGCTATGTTAGGAACGACTGGTCAAAGGCCACATGAAACAGTCAAGCAGCACTTTAAAATGCATTTTAGGATGAGGAAACAAAATTACATCCCTGTGACTAATGCTACAACTACTCCCTATTTGCAACCCTAGAAGAATACACAATGGAATAGGGAAACGCAGAGCATGTCCAAGAGGAAAGCTGAAATTGTTGACAAGAGTGATAATCTCTCATTCATTCCCACTGAAATGTTAGAGTGACCATTTAATCATATGAGCACATTTTGAATTATCATTATAATCTATGATTCATTTTGCTCTCTGAATCGTATGGAATGTGAACAGAAATAGTTTGCTCAGTGAGAAATTCAGAAGAGATAGAAAAATGAGTCTTTCTATGAGAGTCATAGACACACTCAGGAAGCAATTTACTCCATGCCATTTGTAAATATTAAAATCTGGAAAAATCAGGCTATATTTAGTCTGATTGTGAAATACTGATAAGAGTAGTGATGTGAATACAGTCATTTCTTTTGGTGCTTCTGTAAGAGAAAAAGAAGACAAAAGCTATCTTGCAATGCCTAGGTATGTAATAGGATGGAAAGAGGAAGTAATTCAAAATACAATATCTGTTTATCAACAGACAATGGAAAGTAAATATATTTAAAACTGCATTGCAGTTCCTCTCTCTTTAGCATTTAAATTGATTCACCAGTTCTGTCTACTCCCCACCTTTCCATCAAACATGAATGAGGAAACGCTGACTAGAACAGGTCTCTATTTTTCTCTTTTGGATTTTCTCTTTGCCAAACATTATTAAAGTTTCACCTTTAATTTCACCATAAGATATTTAAATGAAAGGGAATGAGGAGTCTGGCTACAGGTACTCTCAAATTTAATCTCCTTTGCAGTCTGATTCCTGTAGCGTGAATAGCAGCCTGATCTTACCGGCACTTTCAACCGCAATGTCAGGTTCATTTCAAAATTTAATACAACATATTTGTCATCACTGTACTTCCTTCAGTAAGGACATTGACACCAAACTGCTATCAGTTGGTGGTCTGAAAGATAACTTGCTGAAAATGAAAATTCTTTCTTCTAAACCTAAATAACTCATCTCACATATTATGTGTCTTCTGTTTCAGCAAGAGTACACTATTGTTTCTTACTATTTGATATTTTAGTAATCCATCTAGGTAACAATAAAGAAATAAAAGAATATTTACTCATTGTTTGCTCCTAGAAAGACAGTATTATATTTCATGGATTTCAAGAATAACTTCCCCAGCAGGAAACAACAGATTAAATCAATACTATCGTTGATTCTGACCAAGTGTTAAGACATGCCCTCCACTGTGCTAGCCAGCTCTATGATACACCAACATTGTGAGGCTGTGCAGAGACCCCTTCTGCCTAGCACAGTGTTTCTCCCAGTATCTCTTGTCCAGCACCACGGAAACTGGTCAATCAAATACTCTGAGGCAGGGTGCAGAAATTTCTATTTGTTAAACCCACAGTTTGATTCTGACATAACTGAAGCTTTACAAGCACTGATTTAGAGCAAATGATATAGAATAGTAACATGTTCCTCAAAGACTTCAGACTCAACTTTCCTATACAAATAATTCCCTTGACATCTAAATGAAGTCTGTTTTTTGTATTCATATTTGGAATCATTCCAACACTCTGGAATCCACTAAACAATGAAAATACAACCAACTTAGTTATCCCCTAACAGTCATAAAATGACTATTTTTAGAAAACAAGACATAGAAGGATGCTATCAGTTAGTGGCATTGTCTAACTGGTAACAAAAGGTGATTCAACATGGATTTTCTCTTCATCATTTTCAACAGATGAAGAGAAACAGTATAGTGAAGTCCTGCAGATATTAGCAAATAATTGATAGTGAGGCTTGTTCTAAACACTGAATGGACGCTGTATAGTTTGTTCCTTAAAAATTATCATCAATTTGGTATGATTTGAACTGGACCCTGTATCTCTTATGGAGTGGAGCCACTTGTCTTAATTTGAGCTACATACTATGAAAAACTCTGTGACAGGGCCGCCCTGGCAGTGCAAGGGGTTAAGTCTCAGCACTATGAAGCTCTCCAGAGCCACTGCAGCACGAGTTTGATACCCGGCCAGAGAGCTTCCCACATGCTGCAGCAGACCTCTCCTGTTTCGCCCACTGCTCCCCTCAGCCACGTGTTTCACCAGTTCAGCTCCCCACTCTGTCTCTGGTGCATCCTCTCACCTACCCCCCACACCTCTGGCCTACACCCCAGGTTGTATGCATAAATAAATAAATCTTAAAAAATAAAAGAACAAACTGTGACAGAGATTCTTGGCAAGTATTTAATGGGAAATAATGTAAGTCACCACCAGGAGTAAGTGGAGTTTTTCTCACTGGGACTCTAGGAAACATATGCCTTAAGATTATTCATCTGAGGAGTCAAGGAAATGAAATTTACACACCAACTCTCATTTACTGGTTGAAGGCTGCCCTGTAGGATGGTTAATTCTCTGGCACATCTGACTGCATATAAAAAAGGGTCCTGTGATCAGGAAATCCCTCAGTCATAGAGATGCAGGTAGGTGAGCAGAAATCTCAGGGCTGACATGCACAGAAATGGTAAATAGCTGAGGGGTTCTATATAGAAAACAACAGTACCTGCTAAGTCTGAGTATTGCAAATGCCATTTCTGGGAATTTGCATTTCTAATAGAATATGCATGTTCATGTTTTCACTCCCTTCTGTTGATCTCTCTGAATACCTGGCAATATAGTTCTCGGATCCCCAAACCTTATATACAAAGGTAGGTGCACACGCATGTGTGTGTGTGTGTGTGTGTGTGTGATGTATTTTCTACTCAAAATAGAAACAGATACAAATTTAATATTACAGGAAGAAATCCTTTCTTTAAAAATTCCCAATTGGGCCTCCCTGGTGGCACAACGGGACCGGTTAGGTCTCAGCCTATGGAGCTGTCCACAGCCACTGAAGCACAAGTTTGATCCCCAGCCAGGGAGATTCCCACATGGCGAGTCAGAACTTTTCTGCTGCACCCACTGCTCCCCTCAGCAGTGTGCTTCAGTCAATCCACCTGTTTTGCTCCCCGCTCTGTCTCTGGTGAATCCTCTCACCACACCACGCCTCTGGCCTACACCCCAGTTCTTGTATGCATAAATGGATAAATCTTAAAAAAAAAAAATCCCAATTACTGTTATTCCTTCCAAAAATGCACATCTATATGAATTGTACTTATTTCAAACAAGATGGCATTGCTCAAAACTTTTTAAAAAATTGCATTGGTGACCTATTCATGAGGCTCTGTACTGCCTGTGCAGGCTCTAATTTTGCAGTGTCTCATCAATTGGTAGATTCACTGTAGGAATATACTTGTTTGGTAAGAAACTACCTGATGAATAATCTATTCCAGGCTCTTCCTAAAATGCAAAAAATAAATATTGTGCTGAAACAGTAGTTAGGAAGTCTTACAAGGAAAAAAGAAATATATATTGACTATAGCAGCACTTGTTGGCCAACACAGGATAGAGCATGATCAAAAGGTTTAAAAAATAATGACTTGAGGGCCTCCCTGGTGGAGCAGCGGTTAAGTGCTGCACTGTGGAGCTGTCGGCAGTGGCGACGCGAGTTCGACATCCGGCCGGGGAGAATCCCACATGGTGCGGCAGACCTCTCCTGCCTCGCCCACTGCTCCCCTCAGCAGTGTATTCTGATCTGCCTGGTCTGTTCCCCACTCTGTCTCTGGTGAACCCTCTCACCACCCCATGCCTCTGGCCTGTACCCCAGCTTGTATGTATAAATAAAAAATTTAAAAAAATGACTTGAAAACAAAATGGGTTCTTTTTAGCACTCTGGTGAATCATAAATTATTCTCATAAGTAACTTCTTATCCAAATGGAGTTTGATCTTATTTTCACAGGTAAGCTAAAGAACATTTCTTGAGACTTGAAGATAACCAAACAATCAAACAATATAAACCAAAAAAAATTTAACTCCATAAGTTTAAAAACATTAAAAAGTTTTTTTTTTGTTATGAGAAATTAGTTTTGTTGTTGTTGTTATTCATATCTTTTGCATTATTGTGTGTTCCCTATAGGTTACCCACCACCTGTTCACCCATGAAGCCATCACCATAGTCCCCTGTGCTCCCCTCTTGAGCCCTTACCCTCCACTCCTTCCCTGCTGAATTGTCACATTCTTATTTGGCTCCCCTATATTCCTGTTATAAGTGAAACAATTCAATACTTTTCTCTTTCTTTCTGGCTTATTTCACTGATCATGATACCCTCTAGGTCCATCCATGTTGCTGCAAATTGAATGTGTTTGTATTTTTTGAATGCTGAATAGTATTCCATTGTGTATATGTACCACATCTTCTTGATCCAGTCATCTATTTTTGGGCATCTGGGTTGTTTCCATACCTTAGCTATTGTAAACAGTGCTGCAATAAACATGCGGGTGCATGTATCCTTTTGGATTAGTGTTTTTGTGTCCTTTGGGTAGATTCCCAGGAGTGGTATTGCCGGGTCATATGGAAGCTCCATTTCTAGCAGTTTGAGGAACCATCATACAGCTTTCCACAGTGGTTGGATCAATTTGCATTCCCACCAGCAGTGTAGGAGAGTTCCTTTTTCTCCACATCCTCGCCAGCATTTGTTGTTGCCTGTTTTTTTTAATGTGCGCCATTCTCACTGGCATGAGGTGGTATCTCATCGTGGTTTTAATTTGCATTTCCCTGATTATAAGTGATGTTGAACATTTTTTCATATACCTGTTGGCCATTTGCTTTTCTTCTTTGGAGAAGTGTCTTTTTAACTCTTCTGCCCATTTTTTGACTGGATTGTTGACTTTGTTTTTGTGTTGTGTGAGCTCTTTTTAGATTTTTGTTATCAGTCCTTTATCAGTGGTATTGTGTGCAAAGATCTTCTCCCAATTAGTAGGGTGTCTGTTTTGATTATTGTCTCTTTTGCTGTACAGAAGCTTTTTAGATTGATGTAGTCCCAGCTGTTTATCTTTTCTTTTACTTCCTTCACTCTGAGGGAAGTGCTTTTAAAGATTTTGCTGAGATGTATGTCATGTAGAGTTTTGCCTATATTTTCTTCTATAAACTTTGTGGTTTGAGGTCTTATCTCGAGGTCTTTTATCCATTTTGAGTTGGTTTTTGTGCATGGTGTGAGGTAGTAGTCTAACTTCATTTTTTTGCATGTAGCAGTCCAGTATTCCCAACACCATTTATTGAACAAGCCAATCTTGTTCCACTGCATATTCTTTGCTCCTTTGTTGAAGATTAGTTGTCCATAAATATGTGGATTTATTTCTGGGTTTTCTATTCGATTCCATTTGTCTGTGTGTCTGTTTTGCTCCAGTACCATTCTGTTTTAATTATTATGGCTTTGTAGTGTAGTTTGAAATCAGGGAGTGTAATCCCTCCATTCATATTCTTTTTAGTCAGGGAACTTTAACTATTTGAGGATTTTTGTGGTTCCATATGAATTTCATCAATATCCATTATATTTCTTTGAAGAATGTTATCGAGATTTTTATTGGAATAGCATTGAATCTGTATATTGCTTTTGGTAGATGGCCATTTTGATGATGTTGGTTCTTCCAATCCATGAACAGGGGATGTCTTTCCATTTTTTCGTGTCCTCCTCTATTTCTTTTAACAGTGTCCTGTAGTTTTCTTTGTATAAGTCCTTTACCTCTTTTGTTACGTTTATTTCCAGGTACTTGATTTTTTTTGGTTTCAGTTTTGAAGGGGATAATTCTTTTAATTTCTTCTTCTTCAGACTGAGTGTTTGCGTATAGAAAGGCTACTGATTTTTGTGCATTGATTTTGTATCCCGGTACATTACTGAATTGGTCGATAGTTTTGCATAGTTTTTCTATGGAGTTTTTAGGAATCTCTATGTATATAATCATATCATCTGCAAATAGTGACAGTTTAATTTCTTCCTTCCCTATTTGAATTCCTTGTATGTCTTTCTCTTGTCTTATTGCACTCGCTAGGACTTCAAGCATTATGTTGAAAAGCAATGGTGAGAGTGGACATCCTTATCTTGTTCCTGATTTTAGGGGAAAGGCTTTCAGCTCTCACGGTTGAGGATAATATTGGCTGTGGGTTTGTCATATATGACTTTTATTAAAAAACATTAAAAAGTTTTTAATCCAACTTAGGTAAATGGATATTCATGCATGTCTTGCACCAAATAGTGCCATCCAAAAAAGGCATTTATGGTGCTAGAGCTTAGAATCACACGCCATTTTAGCCAAAATGATAAAGGTCACAATTTTTGGATAGTTCAAGTTCAGTAATGCAAGGCAAGAACTCAGAAAAGTGCCTGTGATATCACCTTTAAGACCAAAATCTTTCCTTATGATATCTGTGAAATATGTGCATTGCTTAAAGATTTTCATGGGATAGGTCTGGTATACCTGTGAAAAATATAACAGGCAAGCGGCTGTGACAGAAACACCAGAGAACTCTAACTCCATGTGCCTGCAAACATGTGAACTCACTTTTTCCTGATGTATTACACTACTCACCAGCAGGGGTATTTGCTTTCAACTAGTGCACAAATGTGCACAGCATTATCTCTGAATAAGTTATCTGCTGAAATATATAGACACTTTATTTCCCATGACAGATTACTTGGCAAATTCTACAGCAAAGCTGGTGAGTACTCAGGGTCTGACCACTGAGCAGACAGTCTGGTATTTATCCAGGGATTCTGTGGTGTCATCTACCCACTTTGCAATATGGAGATCTGAAAGATGATAAATAGCTCCCTTGTTAGCCATTGGAAATACTGACCTGACAGTGACCATTGTCCACTGACCTGATACTAAGAGGATTTTCTCACCGTCCTTTAGAAGATGGTACATAGTTGTAAACCTTTATCAATCCCAATGAAACCTAGCAACAATGAACTAGTTAAATGTTTGAGAAACAAAGTTTAAAACACAGTGAATACTTGGTAATCTAAAGCAGAAATATGCTGTACTGGCATTTGTATCACAAATCATTTACATTCAAATTCTCCTCAAAAATGTAATAAATGTGCTTGTCAATTAGATAAGAAAAACCTATGTATACTCTAAACTCAGTAGACTTCTACTGACCTCTATTATTAAGATGCTGGGCAGATGCAAGAAATTAGTTTATCCACCAATCAAAATATTAGAAATCAGATCCCAAATCACACTACTCAGTTACGTAATCTATTATACAATTTTCTTCCTGAAAATAGGTAACGCTAACATTACTCACTACAATCACAGGCTGGATAAGAAAGAGTAACTTCAGTGAGTTATATTGGAGATTATTATTAATATATCAAAGTAGAAATGTATCAAATCATGCAGACAGAGGTAGTTGTAGAAATGACTAATCTGACCTTAAAAAGGTCAAAGTAGACCAGATTCTTAAACTAATCCATAAGGTTTATGTATATCAAACTGCTATTTCCAATTACTTTCTGGCCGCAATGTGACAAAGATGTGATTTTTTTTGTTTGTTTGTTTTGTTTTGTTTTTTAGTTTCTGAAATAAAGGTCTGGTGAAACTTGTGGAGAAGAGATATGTCTTCCTAGTAACATGAGTAATACCCAAGAAGAAAATGTCAAGAGCCCTACAGACTCCTGATCACAGCGATATGGAAATCTCTTAACTCCACAATCGGTATAGGATGTAGACGTTTCACAGGGATGTTGGTTGTTCCTTTTTGAAGATAAGATAACTGAAGTACATTGGTATTTACAATCCTCAAAATAAGGAACAGAGTAAGTTACCCTTGCAAATTATAGCAGGTCTCAAGTCTAACTAGATTTAATATGAGTTTTACTTTTTTAATCAAAAAGAACATATGTCCTTTGCTCTCATTCATTTACCTCTGCATAAAATCTGAAATTGGGGCTGTGGAACAATTCCTTATTGAATTCAGAGTTTTGAAAACTTGCAAATGTTACAAGAAAGAAAAATCACAGGAGGTTTATTAAGTATATCTCAACCCCTTTTCTGTCCAACCATTTAAATGACTGTCAACAGTTCTATCAATTCCTGTAGCTATGGAATGACTATGGTAATATGTGGAGAGTCAGACAGGAGTATTTCCCCATCAAAATTCTATCATCAATCACGTTGAATCTCATAGAAGCAAAATTGTGAAAAATGCGACCAGACCATATTTCTAATTCCTCACTGGACAAAAGAATGCTTCAGCTACCAGAAGGCCAGCAGATTCTCAGCCTGACTGTGGTTGCTGCTCTACAAATGATGAAGGAGTCATCCAGGTATTTAGAAACAACAAAGACTTCATGGAACTGATATGAACATGTCTACTTCTCATAGAAATTGAGAGTGTAGGTCAATGCTGAAAATTAGTCAGTTCACAGGAATAAGCAATAAAACTTTAGAACTGTTGTAAAGAGATAAGGTTGATACTGCTGCAATATTGTTGAAGGCACAGTACAAATTGTGAAAGAAATCCCCAGACTTATGACATAATATGTCATGACAAGCCCTAATGCCTGCTATGAAATGACAAAGTATGACAGTCATTTGTCACTGGGTCTTAACCAAAAAATGATACTCTTGCTTCTACTTCTAGAGGTTGGGAGACATAGTATTATTTTTCTAATTCTTGTTATTATTTTCATTTTAAAAGAATGTTCTTTGTACAATTACCCCGATTAGATTAATAAATATGCATTGCAAGTAAAATAAGCTAACATATTTTAAGTGGTTATGTGCCACTAATCACATTTATTTAACTAATTTACAATCTCATAATTTCACAATCTAAGAGTGAAAAATAGGTTTTATGACCCCCCCACTTTATAGTTGAAGGAAAGAACATCTCTATAAGTTCTATAACTTTTCTGAGGTGAGTAGCATACTTAAAATTCCAACCTGTCTAACTCTAAAGCCCAGATTTTAGATACAGAACTCTTTCTGGATTCAAAGGAAAATAATACAAAAGTGATCTTGTTTGCCTCTACTAATAAATTTCACATGTACTGTCAAAATTAAAAAAAATATTTAGTGATATCAGAAGTCATTATTACCTTTAACTCTTGAGTAAAAAAAAGGACTATATGGAGATGGATCACGGGTGAATTGGTGGTGGGCTACCCAAGGGGAATACAAAATGTAAAAGACATAAATAACAAAAAAAAAAATATATTTTTTTTTGAAAAAAGGACTATAGCCAATACAATCGACATTGGCCTCTATTTCATTCAGCAACCTCCTGGTATTATGAGATAGTCAATTTATCAGAAAAATGTGTATTTGTCTAATTAATGATAGTTATTAAAATACAGGAAGGACAGAAGGAGAAAAGGAAGGAAGAAAGAAGAGAGAAAAGGAAAGAAAGAAGTAATGAATGAAAGGGAAAGAAGTGAGGGAAGAAGGAAGAGAAAGAGGGGGAAAGGTGGGGGAGAAAAACATAAGGAAACAAGGAAAAATTTTGCTGAATGCCACCCCTGTGTGGATGCGAATATCTATTCTGAACCTACTTGATAATTTCTTCTGTTCTATGGATTACTTCACTCTGTAAGTCAAAACATTTCATTCCATACACCAAGAATATTATAAGCGGGGCCTCTCATGGCACAGATGATTAACAGACAAATTTGCTATTTTTCCAAGAGACTGATCTTTTTTTAACTGTAGGATAAAGGTTTCAAATGTCACATTTCTTATTTCCATGGACTTATGTATTTTCTAAATCATCCTTCATTTCAAATAACCATTGTACTAGAAGCTTCGTGATGAAAGACACCATTGTTAATAGCTGTAAATCTTGACAACTTATATTTAAAAATGGTTCTTTAGAAATGTTAGCATTATGTATAGAACCAATTCTAGTCTAATGTTACATAAATGAAAAGACACTGCTTAGTATTTTTTTTTCTTTTTAACTAAAAGGGGGTCCAGCCCTGGAATCTTTACAAGGTAATATTTGTCATCATACATAAAAGCAGGCTACATATCGACCTCGAGAAATTCAAATAAAACTTGTTTTGTATTGATAAGTATGACTATCCAAGTAATTTCCATATTCTATTTGCCTTGACAAATTTAAAATCCCAGAGCCATCTTTAGGTTCAGTGTACTACACTCAGGCACAATCAGTTTTCTTTTGTCATGGAGTATGTAGCCCAGTATTAAGTCAAGGGAGGTTACTTTGCAGCACTGTGTCACTTAAGTGCTTTCTAACTGTTATTTCAGCACTTGACTTAAACATAAATATCCAAGGACACAAATACCTGTGTTTCTCTCCCTCAGGAAAACGACCTGGTAGAAAGGGTGGTATGTCATTTGACTGATAGCACTTAACAACCTTTGGGTTTCTTTGCTTCATACCTTGGTGATTCTGGCAGACAGCCTTCAGGATGCGATGCCCCAGGCCACATTTTCCATGATCAGGAATGCAGACCCCTTCAGATGCCAGCCATCGGTGACACATGGGATCCTCACAAGGAGCAGATTCAACCAAATGAGGACAGTGCCCCTCAGGCCCTGTGGATTCCATGAGGACATGTCGTTGTCTCATTCTAAATCCTGAGAAGGGAAATTAAAAAGCTTTACAGGATTCCATCCATATCTAGCAAAAGAAAAACAGCAGCAACTAGGAAAGAGTTGAAACCTTTGTTTAAATACCTATGGTTCTAAAGCAAGTATTATTTTGATGTGGTTTATATAATAAAAATGGAGAGATAGAAGAGGAAAGGAAAAAAAATAGAAAAGATATAGAGCAGGAAATGTCCCTCAAGGGTTTACAACCTAGGATTTGGAGAGGTCAGACACATTCAATAAATAAGTTGTATGTGCCCAATGCTATCAACAAACCAGTAAAAATACAGGAAAACTTACAGAAATAGACTAAACATTGGTAAACCAATGTTTTCTTCATATTGCTACTTTTGACATACTTGATACTCTGTAAAAAGTTGAAATATATCTACAGTTTGACATTTTCCTGCTCCCTCAGTCTTGAGAGTTGCCTGAGATTTCCAGGTCAGCCCGCTTTATGAACCACTTTGGATTGCATTTCCCAAACTGATTAGACATGAACTATTCCTGAGCTATTTATCAGCTAAAAACAAAACAAAACACTGTGGGACCAGGGCCCAAAGTCCCACCACAATAATGACACAAATGGACTATGCGCTACAAGCCTAATGAAGGAGGAAGCCAAGGAATGGGTATAGGCAGTCAGTTAGGACAGGGTGCCTCAAACCCCAAGTCCATGTATCAGCCTGATTGAGAAACAGTCGATTGGAGCCAGGAGGGTTCTACCACCACCCACTCCACCACTCCCAGGGCCCTAGATCCATTTATCAGTCTGACTGGAGTGTTCAGAACACCAACATAATCACACAATGCTAAAACAAAGGACCAAGGCTAGTTTTGAGAAGGTAGGCCGGGCAATGTGGGCAAACTCAGAGTGCCTGGGTAGCCTAGGAAAACCCTGCAAACTCAGAGCCAAGAAGAACTCCAATTCAGTGGACCTAGGCAGCCTACGAGAACCCACATGTCCAGCCAATCAGCAAGAGACACACTGTGGAGTCACCCAACAGTCAAACCTACTGGCCCACTTTGTAAATATAAGCACCTGCTTCTTGCCACCTGAATTGGCAATCTATTTGGGACCCCTCTCCACTTGTAGAGCTTTCCTGTACTTCCTCTTATCAACAAATCTCTGGCTTTTCTGTATCTTTGGTCTCAATGCTGAATTCCTTGCTCGTCAAAGACAAGAACCAAAAAAGAGCCTACCTAGGGTCCTCAGGTTCCAGGCCTTCTCCCAAAATTCCTGATTCACTACCAAGTCACAAACTCAGTCTCTCAGAAGACAAGTAGGTACAAGTGGAAGGAAATGGTCATGACAAGAGTTATAGGGAGGGATGGGTCTGTGACAAAATGGAGGATGTGCGCTTGCTGTCAGGTGGTTGGCATTTATTCAGCGTCCATTGATTTACCAAATGTTGAACCTAGATTGTCAAAACTTCTAATTTTGTCTAAGAGCCAGAAATACAATTTGGTTTTTTTATATAAAACTTTCCATTTTGAAAATAAACTATTACTAATTTACATTTTTATGAAATAATTTGAACTTTAAAAGTGACCGAGAATTAGATGAAACCCTTCATTCTGAGTTTCAATCTGTAGTCCTCATGATATATCACTTCTAAAGATGATGTCTACTTCAGTAGATCTCATACTTTATGTCATATTTTATTTTTCATACTCCAAATTCAATCAATTTAATTCCTTTAATTACTTATTAAAGAAATGAAACCAATCATATGGTGTAGTAACATTTTTAGGAATTCCTTATTATTATTCACTATTTCTTGGGGTAAGTTAACAAAAACAGGAAGACTGAAAGCATGAGAACAATGAATTACCAGAATGAGAGATTTAGACACCCCATGAGCCTCCCCACAAGAGAGGGGAAAAGTACAAATTAGGGAGCAAGAGTGGTGAAAAAGAAAAAAAAAAGCAGATATATTTTTCTCACAGTTCTGCCAGGACCATGTCTATTTTCCTGCCAAAAGCCATGAAATGAAAAGGTTACAAAGCTCAAGGTGTACTTGATAAAAGACTAACTCTTCTTAAATAGCACTGCCAAGGAGGTTAGAACAAATCCATACATGGTTTTAGGCCACAAGAGGGAGCTGAGCTTCCTTAGAATACTGCAAGACCGGCCAAGTATTTTAGATAAGCCTTTAAAAGTGCTTTATTTGGGGTTTTGGTTCTAGGGGTAACCCACAAGTTCCCTTTAAAGAGACCCCCTACACTCCTACTTCAAGGATTTTCCTTGAAAGCATTACTCAGTCATTGAGATCACATCCACATAGCATTGAAATATTAAGGTAGGAGCCTCCCTGGTAGTGCAAGGGATTAAGTCTCAGCACTATGAAGCTATCAGCAGCCACTGCAGCACGAGTTCGATCCCCATCCAGGGAGCAAACCCACATGGCTCAGCAGAACTCTCCTGTCTATTCTGTTGCTCCCCTCAGCAGTGTATTTCAGTCAGTCTGCCTGTTCTGCTCCCCACTCTGTCTCTGGTGAGTCCTCTGCCCCCCCTAGATCCCCCCCCCCACACACATCTCTAGCCTATACCCTAGCTCTTGTATGCATAAATAAATAAATCTTTTTAAAATATTAAGGTAGGGCTGAAGGGAATAAAATGAAAAAATAGCATTTTACCCACTTCCTACCTCCAAATCTATATCATTAATTAGTCAAAATAAAACCTATGGAAGGACTCAACTCCCTCCCTGGGCTATCTCAGGAAGAGATGCAAGAACTACGTGGCATTGTACACTACAATGACCTCTGATCTTTCCCTGCCACACAACCTGGATGATCTCTATTCTGACGTGTAATACCTACATGCCACTTATTTATTGTCTTACATCTGTTGCTGTTTAGTTTGATTCTTTGAGCAAGACATGGCATGACATGATTTCCATGATTTACAGTGTTTGCTAACCACCTCAGAAACTTAGCAATCTTTACTAGGGATTCTGGGTGTTCTATTACTTAGAGTTTAATGCCTTTGAGAAGCATGTACAGTTTTCTTCCATAAATCAATATGCATCCATCTCACCATAAATCTATAGATTACATCTTCTCAGTCAATAAATACTTTCAGCCTTTCATTTACGCTGCCCTTGTCCTGACTCTAACTAGGATCAAATCATAGCACAAACTCAGCATAAAACAAAAACCTTGGATTCTCTTGTTAGCATTTAAACTTGAACCACACTTTGGTGTTGATGCCTGCAAGAGACATCAGGCATCCCCAGGGGCTTGTGTTCTGAGCTACGCATAATTGCCAAGTCCATGGTGGCTGGGACATTTACTGACTCCCATATTCATTGGATAACATGATTCAGTGAACATTAACTACCATGTGTAGATCACTATAATGTGCTGTGGGAAGTCACAGGAGGAACAGAAAATATAAATCTTTACAGAGCATACACTCCAATAAGGAAAACAGGCATGCACATTAATTAAGCATCTACCTTATACCAAGGCTGTGACAGCCACTTTGCTTTTATTACACCAAATTAATAAATCCCCAAAACTACTTCTCAAGATATTATTTCTACTTTACATATGTGGAAACTAAGGCAAAATTATACTTTAATTACTTTTCCAAAGATGTATTGCTGAGTATGTGGATACACATGAAATCCAGCTGAGTCTTTGTGAGACCTTACCTCCTCACAAGAAAGGACCCAAATCAACTCTCATGTGCACTGTGTTCTTGTCCAACTTCATCTAGAAAACTGACAGGTAGCTTGGATTATTTATTAAATCAAAGAGCTACCGATGTGCTAGTAAAATTTAGTCACTAGGGACAAGAAAGAGTTATAGTAATTATTTGCCCACCAGATTCAGTACACCTTCACTGAATCTAATATTTGCATATATATATATTCTACTGGCTTAGTGTATATCCTACTAGAGATAATTAGAAAAGAGCGAATAGTGGGTTAGTGAGAGAAAAGGGAAGCATATACGCCAAATGGCAGAAGGCGGGTCAACGTTTTTTAATTGAAGTCATAACAAAATTGAAGGAGATTAGGAGGGGAAGCCCAAGATGCATTTTTCAGTGCGCTAGTTGTCTACGTGTGTGCACAAGAGCTTCTACAGACTGTCCACAGGTGATGCCACTGGGACAGGCTTGAGCAATATCCAACAAGATAAACAAAGAGGACAGAAGCATATTTCATCTAACGTATTCCATTTGGACTTCATCTCAGGAGCCCTGGATGTCAGGGCAGCAGCCCTGAGTCAAAGAACCTGTGCAGATTGAATCATAGTTTCCAATTCTTTCATAATCAATCAACATTTCTGCATTTTATAGGCCCATTATTAGTTTATACCCTTTCATGAATTCAGAAAATAAGCAGCATAGAGAGGGGGTGGTGAGCATGAGAACTCTCAGTGCTTAGAGGGAGAAGTAGACACAGTCCTTTCACCTGTCCCACTCAGAAAATGAGAAAAAGAAAAAAGGCTCTCTTAGCAGATTTATTATCTGTGACAGAGCAAAATCATTTTATAAACTTTTCATTAAAGGTGGATCTGTCTAGTAGGCCAGAATGGAAAACGGAAATGTTCCCCGTTATTATTATAAGATCTAAAAACTTCAGTATTTTCCTACTTTTACTGTGTTATCTCAATTGATTTGTTTCAGAGCTTTAAAGATTGTCTTTGTAAAACCAATCATGGTTTCTCAGTTTCAATTTTTTTTTTCCTATGGGGATATTAAGGACTTTAGATGCTAAGACCAGGGAGTTATACTGCATTGGGAGAGGGAAGAACCCCGAAATCCTACCACCTAAGCTAAGCTATCATCTATTACGACATCATGCCAGAAAGCCCCATCAAGTGAACAACTACCTTCTATGGGCAAGTTTGCCTTTCTAAACTACATCTGAGAGGGGCAAGGATATCACATAATGTATGTCTATGCATCAAAAAGAATTTTAAAAGATGCATTATTCCTAGGTGTAGAGTTCATCCATCAGCAATTTTTTCAGGTTATTTCTCTTTCATATATCTGTAATTATAACTTGCTGGGAGTGTATGAGAGATGAAACGATGAATGATAAAGCCTAATCCAATTTAAATTCCTCTGAAAGGTATCCTGGCTTCACTTGACAAGTACCGACCTGCGAGCACTGTTCGTCTTGTCCGCCTGTCACAGACCTGACGCGAGGTGCGAAGGCTGAGTGCGACAGCGGATTTTCTAATGTGTTCAGGACGGATGACAGACACAAACCTTAGCTGATTCCTGATGGAAGGATGTCTGCCTGAGAATAGTAGCCAATAATTTGTATATTATATTTATAATGTGTATAAAGTAATTTGCATAATAACTAGTTCCTTCTATTGAATAATATAACATGTCCTGCTTTCTAAACCCTTTCTGCTTTTTTTTTTTTTAACCATGAAAAAAAAAAAGGGGGGAACCAAAGCAATAACACAGTGACTGGGAAAAAAACTAGTGAGGAGAAAAAAGAAATTTTTTCCAACTTTCCACTTCTATTTTCTCATTACTATTTGTTTTCCCCTCTAATCCTCATCTTTCATACATAAAAAAGGAATAAAAACTATCTAGGAAAGTATGCATAGCCTGCATTTCTTTAGAGTAGGAATTCAAACATGAAGCTCAGCACTCCTGTTTACGTCTCAAGAGTTCTGCATGCTTAGTGCATCAGGCTGCACGCGCCAGCTTCAGTGGACTCTCAATGACATTGAGTTTGCGCCAGTCAGTGACTCTGGTAGAACCAAGGTAGGATCATGGGGCAGGCTGGGACTGAGGGACTCTCAGACCTCTGGCTCACGAGCTTGAAGAAACAAGATTACTTACTGGCATCAGAACATGCTTGGACTCCTTGCAGGCACATAATCATTTCCCTGGAGGGAAAACTCTAAAGTTCTTCCCAGGAGGGATTATAGGCAGGTGGTCCTGGCAGGTTTCAGCAAAACCTTAAGAATCAAAATTCTCTCTGCTTTAAGGAAGCATTTATAAAATAGCAAAATCCCAGCCCTGAGTAACAATCTCCATGATTTACATTCTCCTATCATACAATACTTAACATTAAAGATGGTCATTTAGCCTCAGTATGGGCCCTATAAAACAGAGACTACTTCTCAACAATCTCAACAGGCACCTAACTCTGCAAGACAGCAAGTGGAAAGTTTTAACATCTCCATCTTTTGCTTCAGCCCCAAAGGCTGAGCCTCTACTTGAAGAATTTATCGGGCCAATAAATAATCATCTTAGTTGTCTGGTGCCCCCAAGATGCTCTTGAAATACTCTCCCTTTCTCACACAATTGCAATCTACATATGTCTCACTCCATGACAGTGCATTGGTACTAAGATACATTCCATATGCCATGTCTTCTCTCCCCATTATTACAAACTCGGCCTCTGCCTGCCTAGAGCCTTCTCCTCAAGTCATCCTTGTCTCTATAACTTCCCAGGGCATGCTCTTCTGTGTACATCTCTGTGTCCCAATTTCTGTCTTTGTATAAGGGCTCTAGTCATTGATATATGGCCCACCCTAATCCAATATGACCTCATCTAAACATTACATCTGCAATGCCCTATTTCAAGATAACGTTATAGCCACATATATTGTGGTTAGGATTGAACTTAACTTTTTGAAGGACATAATTTAAGTCAAAACAGAAGCCATCTAAACAAATGATGGACCAGGGTGTATTTGCAGAAGCTGACTTACATTAGGGGTCAATGAGGAAAAAGACTGACATAAAAAAAGGATTTGGGCAATGGAGAGGTCAGCATATTTTGAGTTTCCTAGCTGTGTTCAATGGGTCAATTCAGAGTTAGGTGGAAAAGGAAGACTGATATAAAAGTTAAAAGAGCAGTTTTTCACCAAGGGTCTTGTGACAATTTGGACTCAAAATTGCAACAGAAAAGGGGACAATGCATTTAATAAACATTTATGAAATCTGATTCCACCATAGTTTTACTTTCCTGTAGTATCAACACCTCACATTTCCTTTCCCCACTCAGTCTGGAAGGCTTGAATGGAGCTGCCTCTCCCCTGGAGATCAAATTGGGGCCTGATCACTTTGACTCACACCCTTCATCAAAATGACTAGACCAGGAAAGAGCATGTGATGTCAAGTAACCAATGGGATTCAATTCCATGATCTCCTAGAACTATCTAGGTAATCATTTCATTCCAATTTACTTTCTAAAATGAAAATTACCTTTTTGTGTGTGATGAGAATTTTTAAGATCTACTCTTTTAGCAACTTTCAAGTATACAATACAGTCTTATTAGCAATCACCACCATGTTACACATTAAGCCTTTAGGACTTGTCATCCATCACTGGAAGCTTGTATGCTGTGATCAACACCTGCCCATTTCCCTTGCCACTCAATCCCTAACAACCACCATTCTATTGCCTGCTACTATGGGTTTGAGTTTTTGATTCTGTATATATGTGCAATCATAACAGTATGTCCTTGTCTGACTTATTTTAGTTTTCACCTATGCTGTCACAAATAGCAGGATTTCATCATTTTTATGGTTGAGTAATATTCCAGTGTGTGTGTGCGTGTGCATGTGTGTGTGTAATATTGTCTGGAAAGACAATTAGGTTGTTTCTGGCTTGACTACTATTAATAATGCTGCAATGAACATGGGGATGCAGAGAAACACTAAAACTTAAAAGATGTCACCACCAATAAAAGGTAATTGTGTGAGGTGATGGATGTGTCACCTAATCTTATCATGGTAACCATTTTGCAAACCATTGTACTACATACACCCTAAATTACACAATATTATATCAGTCATATCATTAAATTGAAAAAATAATTGATACAATGTAATCCTTTATGAGATACTATGTTGGTTTTTTTGTAATATTTTGCAGACAAAATACTTTCACATAAAATATACTTCTTGATTTTATGACACACCTAGATCTAGAAACCTAAGACATATGAAAAGGAAACATCAGAGAATCAAGGAATTAGATTTTACTCTCATCCTCCAATTTGTGATTTGTAGACCATGTTGGTGTTAACTTACCTCTGATAATTTAGACAAAATGGAGAGATTTTCACAATCTGTCCAACTGAATCATCAGTGAGATTTTTGTTACTTGATTTCATGTAATTTGCATGACACAGGAGTTCCTCATATTTTGCTTTAAGTCATTTTGATAAAACAATCTTTAAATGATAATTTCCTCCCTCCCCCACAGAAAAAAATTAATTATATCACTGAAGTGATTTAGAACAATATTTGATACTAGGATTTTAGTTAGTAAACGCTAAGATAAGAAATAGATGTTCCAGATAGTTATAGAAATCTGTTAAATCTGTTGCTGCCTTGTCATCCATCAGCCAAGGACATGAATAATCACTAGAAGGTTTATGCTAACTAAAATGAATTTAACCAAAAAAAAAAAAAAAAAAAAAAAAAAAAAAAAAAAAAAAAAAAAAAAAAAAAAAAAAAAAAAAAAAAAAAAAAAAAAAAAAAAAAAAAAAAAAAAAAAAAAAAGATAGAGACAGAGAGAAAATTAATGCTGGTCTCTATCCCATGGAGAGTACCTGCCTTAAACTGAACCTCAAAAAGAGAAAAAGTTGAATCAAGTGGTGGAGAAATAGAAAATTGTAAATAGGAAGAGAAAAGAAAAGAACCAAGATAAGGAAATAAACATGTAAAGAGAAAGAATGAGGGAGATGGAGACCTGCTTGACCCCGTGATACTTTTGGTTGCAACCTTCCCTTCCCTTGTATTTTTAGCTATCTAAGCTAATAAATTTCCTTCTTTTGGCTTAAGTCAGTTTGAATTGGATTTCTGTCACCTATAACATTAAGTGTCCCAATAGGCATAAAGTCCACTTGGCTGGGTGCAGCTTCTAAAGCTTTGAAAGCAAATGAAGCCAACACTCAGAGCAAAGTTGCTCCAGTAGGGACAGACAGCTGTGGCCACAGGGCCTGGGGGCCTTGGTGCAATCTCAAGTCATTTTCTAGACAAAGACCTTTAAAATGAGTGGCATAGGGCTGAACATAAGAGAGCCTGTTTCAATAACACCTAAGTCATCTGGGGAGTCTCATACACAGCTAGAATAATTTACAAGGTTCAACTGCATATGTGTAGATCACAAGGCCACAAATTGTCAGTATTATGATTAATGGGAAATTATTTGTACCCATTAGCTGAAGAGACATTTTGACTACAAGTCAAAAAAGAGCGACTCATCAGTGCCTCACCCCAGGTTCCACAGAGATTCAGATTTCTATTGGTGGATGAAAGAATTAGAGTTAGCTTCTTCTTTCTCTAGATTAAACTCTTAGAACAAAAGTCAGAATAAAGAGAAAAGCCCAGCAAAATGTGGACCTGAGTATGTACATATGCGCACAGGAGCGCTGCGGGGATTGTCCAAATGTGGGTTTTCACATGGGTGTGGAATTGAGCTGAGCACCAACTTTGTAGCATGAAGCAGTCAGCCATGTATTCTTCCTTTGTATGTGCTAATTAGGGTTAGGGCTTAGCAAACAACTGCTGGAATGTCCTTGGATTTTCTCTTAGTCAAGGAAGTATTTATTTTTAGTGCTGTGATTTAAGGGAACATAATATCAATACAAAGTAAAGAGTCAATGAAAGAGAAGTCAAGATGTCACCAAAAAGGAAGTTTTAAAGACAGAGATGTGCATTTTAATAGCAAACTAAACAACACAAGATTATAGAGGTCTACAAAATTAAACGCATGAATTTAAAATGTAAACCACAAACATGAAGGCCCCTCATCAAAACGTGAATAAAGTACAACATCAAAGTTAGCATACACAAATGTGAAACAAAGTACACAGGTATGGTAAACAGCTGCTTCCTGATATCATTACAGAAAGCATGTCTAATTTCTTCAATACAACCACTAGATATGTGTGCATAATATACATAGATATTAAGCAGTGAGTTTTATTGTTTTGAGTAATAGTCATTTCACCAGCTATAACTTCCAGTGAAAGGTCAAATCAAGGTGAGACTGTATGCTCCCAAGAAATGTCTCCAATGGCCTCTCTAATAATAACTGAATGCTGTCAGGCTTGAGCTGGTTATCTAAATTTTACAAGCAAATATTGTCTTAAGCAGGCTTAATCAGCTACTTAGCTGCCAGAATAAGCGTGTGCATGCTGGAGGCAAATGAAGCGCACACGAACAGACACTCACCTTTTCTCCCCTGAGGATCTTGACAGTTTTCATGAATGCACAGGCCCCAGGCTGACCAGGAAGACACTATGCAGTCTATAGAGCAAGGGATATTGCAAAGCTGAGAGGCTGGAGGGGCAGGTCCCAAGCATAATGTCTTATCCACAGGCCTTGAAACTGAAAGACAAAAAAATAACAATAATAATGGCCCTTGTCATATTCTCTGAAAAGCCCTGCAATTGTTTGTCTTTACTTGTGTGCCTGTCTTGTCCACTTCTGCTTTATGGTTCAGAGGAGAATATGCAAACAAAACATCAACACTCTAGTAGGCAATGCTTAGCTCCACATTATTAGCATTTTTGGGTGAGGAAAGACAAAATAAGACAGCTATAAAGGGCATAATTTCATGCTTCTCAAACAGTTCTCTGGGAATCCAAATCAGACTGCAAATACAGATACAAATTATCTAGAGTTATGATTTTAAAAAATTAAATGGCTTTGTGAAGTTTCAAGATGAGTCTATCTCATCTATATAAATGACTGGGTAGCTATGAAAAAATCAAGATTGAACCCCTGAGGTGGGGTGTTTAGCATAACCAATCTACTGCTGTTACTCCCCTGAGGGGAGTTGCTCTCAAAGACACAGAAGAAAAATGGTTCTTAGAATAAGAAAAATCAGGATCAGAGACTGCAGAATTAGCCCCAGGAAGTCAATTTCATTAGTGAGACTACCCCGAGGCACAAGGAGTGTCTGAGAAGTCATAGAGGAATGGCAACAAGAGTTGGCGACTTCCTTCTGGTGCCCAGCCTGGGCTGCTTCAGGATGCAGTGACTATCCGCCTATCAGTGGCATTCCCCACATTTTCCACCCATTCTGTGCACCATGAAAATACATGAAGGACATGACAAGATCCTGACCCTTGTGAAGATCATAACAGAATAGGAGCCAGGAGAGCAATACCTGAAAACAACACAGTAAAAGACTCAGCTGATGACTGTATAACCCAGAGGGGCCCCAAACTAGGAAGTTTTTGAGCAATTCAGAGTTTGTGAGCAGTTTCTGCCCAGATGGTTTTATCCTATGACTGGATAATACGACTGTCTAAACTTTTCCTATATACCATTTGCATCCAGTTAAGCAGACTTATAAAGACTCTAAAAGTGAAGACCAGCACAAAAGAACTGGATGGCGAGTCACAGCATCTACTTTGCTTCCTCACTCTTAATATGCGATAAGTCTGGTAAGGAGGACTATAAATCACTGCTCTTACCAGCAGAACTTTGAACATTAATCAAAACAAGAGCAAAATAAAAAATGCTATCATAATGAAATTGTAACCCATGGGGAAAAGTGTTTCTAATGAACAATGGGCGGTGTGAGGAGAATATGAAGGTGACTAGGAAAAAACAAAAGGTTGCAAAGAAAAATAATAACGGTATTTACTCTGCAACTAATTATTTTACAACTTGCTGAAAGGATTTGAGCTGACTTGGAATAAAAGATAGGGCAAAGCAAGACTTCTAAAGTAAATGTCGAAGATTACAAGCCATGTGGGGAGACAAAGAAGGGACTGTAACAGGGTGGTCCCCAGGAAAAAGGGTGTGTCCCAGTTTCCCTGTCCCACCCAAGATAGGGTGGAACAGAGCCGGATGTAAGAAGCTGGAGAAGAGAGCCAGGTCGGACAGAGAAGACACAGGACACAGACAGAAGACAGGAGGAGATGGAAGAAGGATGGAAAGCCAGAAGAGGCCCAAGGAGCAGAGAGACTTATAAAGAAGCTGCACTGGCCTGGACTGATTGAAAAGAGATGTGGGTGAGAGACCTGTGGGGAAGTTAACGATGGCTGTGTTGATTTTGGTTTTGATTTTGTTCTGTTCCTCTCAGAATTGTCTGATGGTTTCTGACCCTTTTGTATAGGTCCCTGCCAAAAGTTATTTTGGTTCCTCCCAGAATTGTCTGGCTGTTTCTGACCCTTACGTGTGAGTCCCTGCCAAAGGCTGTTCTAGACTAGTGGCAGGCTTTCGAGACTTACTTTGGGCCATCCCCGTTTGGGTGGACTTTTACCCACGAGGAGTTGGATAACATTGGGTGCTTGACTTAGAAAATATATTCATTGTCTTCTAATTGTATTAACGTTTCTTTCCACAAAAGGTCCTACATGTTTTGTATTGATGCGGCGGATGGCAGAATCCATTTAGAACAGGGCAGGTCTGCGGTTTCAGGGGTGCCCCTCTCCCTGCCCTGTCACAGGATGAGAGAATAGGTAATGTAGGAAAATAAAGGGGTGGCCTGGGGAGGCTGAGCGGAGGAGGTGATCAGCGATAGAGCCGGTGGGGACAACAGTGTGATCAGAAGGTTGCAGGGAGCAGGCCTGGGATGCACAAGTGGCATTGATGGACTGTGGCTACAGAAAAGCCTTCAAAATGGGAATGGGTTTGTGGGTGCCAAAGAAAGGACATGTGTTCCCTGAGTACATCACGAATTCATTCCCAAATCACTGAGGTCCCACTCAAAATCAGTCTCTTTGGATGGCATCAGCCTGCAAGGGCTCTCAGTCTTGACAGGTAAATCAGGTAGCAGAGTAACACAACACATGGCAAACAATGCCTCAGAGCATCATCTAAGTATAAAACAGCATAGCCAGAGGTCTTTAGGCAGAAGTGCACCTCAGTGCAGGCCCAGGCTTGCTAGTATGTGTTCTCACAAATGCAAACCAAAATCAAAACCTCAGTTATGATGGAAAAGGAAGTGGGGCATATAACCTAATTAATTTACCTATCTAATCCAGGCATTGGCTATAAGCATCAATTCATTTTGTAAGAGGGTGGTCCTCAGGAAAGGGGAGTGTCCCAGGTTCCCTGCCCCACCCAAGGGAGGGTGGAGCTGAGCAGGAGAGACAAGAAGCTGGAGAAAAGAGGAGAAACACAGAGGAAAAGAAAGAAGGCAGGCAGCAGGGTGGAGAGCCAGAAGAGGCACAAGGAGCAGAGAGACATGTGAAGAAGCTGCACTGGCCTGAACTGATTGAGGCAGATGTGGGTGAGAGACCTGTGGGGAGGTGACAATGGCAACATTGATCTGGATTTTGATTTTGCTCTTTTCCTCACAGACTTCTCTGACTGTTTCTGACCCTTTTCTATGGGTCCCTGCCGAAAGGTGTTTTAAACTCACAGCAGGCTTTTGGGTCTTACTTTGGGCCAATCCCATTTAGGTGGACTTTGGCCCACAAGGTGATGAGTAACTTTGGGTGTTTAGAAACTATATTCTTTGTCTTTTCTGTATTATTACACTAATTGTATTAAAGTTTCTTTTCCACTTAAGGTCTTACATGTTTTGTCCTGATGCAGCAGATGGCAGAAACTATTTTAAATTGGCAGGTTTGGGAATTCTGGGGTGCCCCTCTCCCTGCCCTGTAACAATTTAACCTGCATAATTCCTTTTGAGATATATAGTATTATTATCCCTCATTTAAAAATGAGGAAACTGAGACACAGAAATGTTTGCTCACTTGCCCACTTGCCCAGTTAGTTAGCAGTGGAACTGAGATTTGGATCTAGATGGTGAAGTTCCAAAGTTTGTCTCTTAAGCACTGCACTATGGATTCTTATCATTGGTCACTCAACCTACATTGGATAAATGCCTACCGGGTATGAACACTGTTAGGGGATGATGTCAGAACAGTGAGTAAAACAGATAAGGTCTCGATCATCATGGAGTCCATATGCCAGTAACAAATCCATACTAATCACACAAATCTACGGAGTTACTGCTGCCACTCTTTTCTGTGTTTGCCTACAACACCAACAGACCTTAAGTGTTTGATGATCAATGCTGATACCCAAAACTCTCACCTCCAAGACCCAGCACACTTGTTGCCACAACTTCTCTACCTGACGTTGGATCCTGCCATTGAAATTAGTCCATCCACAAGTATAACGCTCAGCACACAGAAGCTCTGCACTAAATCTCATAGACGCTCCAGAATGTCTATGCAGGTAATGTTCAGGTGGGCGATACCAGTCGAAAGAAACCAGGGAAATTGTCCTGACGCTGCATTTGTTAAGAACAGCGCTATGCAGGTATTTTGTCTGTTTGCCTTATTATTGGAGGACTGGTGAGGATGATTAGGATGTGTCAATCAGTTGACTCTTAAACACTGGGGCTAATGCTATTCCTAAGACTTAGAAGTAGGGAGCAATATGATATGATGGAGGAGAACAGGAAGGGACTTCTCTGGGGATGACTAAGTGACATAATTGGAGGTCCATGGGTAGAAATGAGGCCATTTGTTGGAGCACTCATGCCTCTTCAGCACCTGCTGCTTTTGACAGGCAGTAGATCTTAATTCATATCAATAAATTCTTCTAGTCCCAGGCAATACATCTGAGATGCTTCATTTAGGCATTGAATCGATGTACTTGGGTCAACCTATATCTATCTCAGACCCTCTGGGCTACATTTGTTCTAGAAATAAATCATGGGTAAGTCACAAAGCACTTATCAGCTTCAGACCACTTAGGTAGTCATCTCCCCAAGAATAGTAAGAGCACAGGATATTTCTAAACCTATTGACCACTAGAGATGGAAGGGGACTTTATAGCTAATTTAGTTTAATTTATCAATTTTACTGAAAAATTGAGCACTAAGGACCTTAGGTGGTTTATCCAGACTTGCTCAGCAAGTCCAGGGCAGAGCAAAACTTGATCTTGTCCCAAGGGGTTGATTGACCACCTCTTAGTTTTCCTTCCAGGAATGAAGGTGTCATGCAGGACAGATGAAACCTTTTGTACGAACATATTTTGCTTATGAATTACAGTGACCCGAGGCAGCCAGGGACAGCATAGATCTAATTTACTTACTCATGAAGATTGCAACTTTACCTTTTAAATGAAATTCAAATCTTTCCTTCCCTCTGTGACCGCTACTTTGAAACTCCTTCTAAACCAGATCTTCCCTACCTACCAAGCAGGAGGTAATGAGACCAAAACAGGATCCACTTCAAATGACTTTACTTCTTTTATCTGTGGTTATTCGTGGTGCAGTAAAATTATCTTGGGAGGTGGATGGGACAGAGATGTGACCTGGGCCACCAGGAATCGGAGAGTCTGCACAGTTTAATGATGGAACCCTCACTTTTTCTGGGCCAAACTCTGCACATGATGTTTGTATGAAGAATTGCTGCTTTTTGACTCACCTCCAGTCCTTTCTCTGGATCTATAAACTTTCTGCTTACTAACTCTGTCTCCTTTAGTGCAATGGATCCTTGCTCTCATCATGCACCCATTTGGAGCAGGTCTGAGCTTGTAGCATTTTTCTCCAGTTGCCTTTTAGACCATGTCACCTTGAAGCTCTGCCATTTCTGCATTGCCCAATTGCCTGAGTAGATAAGCATTTTCCAAAGTCTCCAAGGCTATTAAGGTTTGGAACGCAGCAGAGTTAGTCTCTACAGAGACCTCTCATAGTCACAAAGTGTTAAAGAGCCAAAATAACTTATTACTTGGATAAACTGAAATCACTATGGAGCAGTAGCTTTCTAAATGCTAGGGGATATATTACAGTGACTGTACAAATGCACTGGTCATTAGTACTTTGGATATTTTGGTGCCTAACCTGGAATTTTTCATTTGCAATAAGAAATTATTAAATTGACCTGCTTTATGAGAAATGTGAAAGTCTACTACTAATGATTGCAAAGTCACCTAAAATAATGAATTACTTCCTGACCAGAATGCTAATTAATGAGGGGTAGGATGCTGGGTAGTTGATATGTTTAATGTTTAAAAAATGTCTTAATTCTAGAAATGTACAAAGTTCATGATTTTCTTTAATGATAAGGTGATTTCAGAGGAGCATACAAATTCAATCAAAATAAATTGCAATTAGGAAGAAAAATGCCTGTTGTGATCATTAGTATGTGACTGACATTGTAAAGAAAAATGAGTATGTTCACATTTTATTCCTTGAAACTATATCAAGCTGTAATCCAAAGTAATTTGAATTAACACAGAAATATACTGGCAAAGATTCAATAAGAGCATAATAGCCCCTACCTCTACTGATGGCTATTTTATGGGAAATAAATATCAAAGCCTTTAACTACCGAAAAAGAAATTAAACTGAAGCTATATAAAATAATATTAAATCAACTATAAGTAATAACCAGGACCCATCTCTAGTTGGGAAAAATGAGTCATATTTTGCTTGAAGTAAAAAGAGGTATCACACAAATCACTGGTATTTTCTTATCTTGTAATACCCATTATTGGCAAAGAAATCAAGTCAGTTTTTCAAAATTCCACAAGTGTCTGAGGTAATTCTGCCCTGGTATAGTAGATCTCAGCTTTTTCTTTGGACAGAAAAAAGTATCATGAAGATGGATGAGGAATTCAGCACACAGTAATAATTGTTTTCCAATAATTTCAAGGAAGTAAAAATGAAAAGAAACTAAAGATGATACTAGTTTCTGGGGGCCACCCCAAGCCCGATTATTTTGTCTGCTTCATATCTTAGGGGTACCTGATAAACCCTGCAGACAACACATTCCATCTTCAGTTTATTTTACATAAAATATTTGATTTCCAGAATGATATCAACCTTCACAAAGAAGTTAGACAAAGAAGTTATATTCATTTCAATTTTCCAAGTCAAATGCAATCATTGTAAACCCCAAAGGGGATTCTCTCTCAAGGACCCAAGAACCTTTCATTCTACAAGCTCTCAAAGAAGCAACCATAATAGAAACAGTGATTGCTAAGATTTAATTCAAAACTAATGAAAGAGCCTACTTATGTAAAAATGCAGCTTTCTAAATGATTTTTGAGAAACAATATTGCCTCTGACATATTCATTTAGGGAGTACACTGACTTGGCAGAAATTCAATCCACCGTACTGCTAAAATAAATAGGCCTCTTCTACAGACTGAAGGAGTCAAATGGTTGAAGGGGAAAGATAAATAATATTACAATTTTAACCAGAAAGCTATTTTCTTTCAAGAAGCTTCATGTATTATTTTGATTGCCTTTTGCCACTGGGATTTGCAAAATAATGTATCATTCTTTTAACTTACTGGATAGAGTAAAAGCAAATCTGTCTTCTAGCACTTATAGGCAGCTTAAAGAATTAAATCACATCTCATCCTATTATACCTAATAAAGCTTAATTTTAGCCATATTGTGACTCTCCTGGCAAAGTATTGTGTAATACAATTTGGCAGGATGACTGTGTATGCACAGCGAATTTAATATCTAAGAATAATTCCTGTAATTAGAAACAATTATGTGAAACTTGGCCACATGTCAAAAAGTTTTCTAAATTTCATTCAGCCAACTAGAAAATGCCTATGACTGATGATTTTCTAAATGCTATGGAATAACCACACTACAGGCAATGATGGAAAACAATATTCAGACTAGCCATGAAGAGAAATAAATTAATTTTATTTTTAAATTTTAGAATGTAAATAGAATCAACATCTAACAGCGAAGAAATACAGAAGCCACTAATCCTATATTCATATATTTCCATTATCATATATTCTCTCCTCTGTTCCTATTTTGAGAATTTCTTCTGATTGTATCTCAGATTTCCAGGTAAGAGTTAATGAAGGAAGGAATGGAGAGAATGGAAAAAACAGGAGCTTTATCAGTTAAAAAATACCATTATTAATGAGAAAGGGAAAGAGAGAAGTGCAAAATGGGGAAGTGGTCGGGCAAAAAGAAACAGTAAAAAGGCAAACTGGCAGGTAAGAAAAAGAGTTACCACCAGAAATGTCAATGGCAGAAATATACAATATCAGGGAAGAGCAGCTTTAAAAAGGTTTCAGTACAGGAGTTCACACTCATCACTTTGGAACCTGGATTTCATTTTCCCATAGAAACAATGACAAGAGCTAAATGAGAGCAAGTTTGCCAGGAATGATTGTAAATGCATATTTCATTGATTAATGCAAGTAATAATACCTACTAGGTATTAACAAACCACTAAATTCTAAGGAGAGTACTAATCAATTAAACTATTCATAATCACTACTGAGTTAGGTACAATCATTCTTCCCATTTTATAGATAGAATAACTGTGGATAAATTATTTGCCTAAAATGACAAGACTAATAAGTAACAAACTCAGGCCCAGGATTCTAAAAATCTATATCCTTTATCACTATACTATACTATGACTTTATATTTGCAATAAGTGCTGTTGCCTCTCGGTGCAGCAGCATTGGGAGAGGCACAAGATGAGAGAGATTGTCACAGTCATTGTGGAGCAAAGAGAAGCCTAGAGGGACTACACAGGGAGGTATGTGCAGCCCTTTTCAAAGTCAGTCTCACATTTATTGGAATCGGGTACAAAGGTGGGCAAGTACATAGGGAGTGGACATGTGTGGGGGAATGTATGGGGATATAAGGGAGGGTGCAGTGACCTGGAGCTATTGCCTGGGAGGCTCCTTTGTTCCAGCTAGTCAAAGCATATTCTAATATCTGCCTGCTTTTTCACCAGATACTGGTTTCCCAGTATGTTCCTCATACCAGGACTTTTGCCTTTGGTAAGAGGCCTCCCCCGAGACCCTACACCTAGCTGAAGCAGGAACTCTGGGCACCAAGACAATATCCCCAAGAATAAGGAAGGCCAGGGACCCCACAATGTGGTAGAAAAAAATATGCTTGTATGAGTAATAATTAACCAGGAAGATAAATAATTGAATATGGTGTCTACTTTCAAAAAAATTTTGAAATGACATTAAAATAGAAATTGGTTAAGAAAGAAACAATTATTGGTGAGGATGTGGTATAAAAGGAATCCTCATATGCTACTGGTGGGAAAGTAGGCTGGCCCAGCTCTATGGAAAACAACACGGAGGTTCCTCAAAATATTAAAAATATACCCCCTATATGATCCAGCAATTCAAATTCTGGGTATTTATCCCAGGAATGCAAACACTAATTTGAAGGTATATATGCACCATTTTGTTCTTTGCAGCACTATTTATTATAGCCAAGTTATGAAAACAACCTAGGTTTTCAATGATAGATGAGTTAATTAAGAGGATGTGTTATATATACACAATGAGATACCACTCAGGGATAAAAAAAAAAAAAAGGTTAAATCTTGCCACTTGAAAAAACATGGATAAAACCATAAAGAATAATGCTTAATGAAATACATCGAGAAAGAAAAATACCGGATGATTTTATAACTATGTGGAATATAGAGAAACAAAAACAAAGGAACAGACAAAACTAAACCAAACCAGCCCCTAAAAATAGGGCTGTAGAATTGAGGCTACCAGAGGAGGAGGGTGGGGGTTTGGAGAATAAAGGGCGGCAGGGGCCCACTAGTCTATGGTGGAAGATTATGGGGGCTTTGTTGGGGAGTGTGCTATAGTAACACAGATCTGAACAGGTATGAACCTCTGTCCTTAAACCGTATACAGTGTTGTAAACCAACACTACCTTGATAAAAGATGAAAGTAACAGATTGCTCAGAAAAAAAAAGGAACATCTTAATCCCATGCTTTTTGCAAAAAGGGCAATGGTAAAAACCAAACTTCGGGGAAAGTAAGTATTGTTAAAAGCAGATGAAGAGTACTTAGGGTGTTTCTGATGTGATTCTGAAAGGTACTTATGATTATTACTAAAAGTTTGAGGGAGTGGATTATATTAGATTATAAGAGTACTTTAATCTTAATATCTAGATTTTGGGCCATTCCTCAGGAAATGAAATGCATGCAGCATAAATCCTCCCACCACCTTACAATTTGCTTAAAGAACCCAGGTTGACCAAAGAAATATGAAGGTAGCTTTGACCCTGGGGAAGGGTGACTAGTACCTGCAAAATGTATGTTCCACTAGGTACACTGGTCATTTTTTTTTCCTTATCAAACACATTCAACCAATCAGAGTTGAGAAAGGATGGAGTGACAGATAAGATAGGAGGCCTCAGTGGAGGGAAGGAGGGAAAGGAAGATGTTTAAGAAGTGTAAGAGGGTGGTCCTCAGGGAAGGGGAGTGTCCCAGGACCCCACCTCCACATCAAGCCAGAGAGATCCAAGACACCTAGGACTACAGATCCCATAATGCCATCATCACCGAAGGGAGGATGCTGAGGACTGAGGGTGGAGTTAAGAAGCAGTGTTTTGGCATTTAACCAGATGTGGGCTTTGGGCTCTCCCCTGCTCTTGGCTGTTCACCGAGTTTTGGTGTGCCATTGGGATTTTAGCTCAGCAAAACTGGTAGGATGCATTCACCAATTTATTCTTTTTTTTTTTCTCTTGAGTTGTCTTTTTATTTCCCCTCCTTTTGTAAATAAACCCTTTATTAATCTTATTACGTGTGCCTGCAACTGAGTCTTATTATAAACACCTTTAAGTGCATGGGTGAGGACCCACAGTCAGGCACACCTTTTTATATTGGGGCTGCCCTATAACAGATGGATCATAGAAAGCAGTCCTGGATTTCCCAGACTAATGGTAGCAAGAAAGGGAATTGATTATTCTGTAAAGTAACACAGTCCTCCAAAAATATCACACACTCCTAAGCTTAAGTCTCTTCTTAAGTGAGAAATAGTAGGTAAGTAGATAGGGAGGTAAGGAGGTGGAGGGGGAGAAGGGAGGGAGAGAAAGAGGGGTACAGAGAAAGAGGAGAAGGGAGAGAGAGGGAAGGAGGGAGGGAGAGGGAGAGGAAGCAGGAGAGGGGGAGAGAGAGAGAGAAAGAAAGGGAGAGAGAGAGAAGGGAAAATATGTGGGGATTATTTTAGACAGCCAAGAAAAACTATTTGTATATAAAGTAAATATGCACCCCATCCTGTTTTTAAAGGAAGGGAAGTGAAGGTCTCTTTGTATCTGATATCCCTGTTAGCATATGCTACTTCACATTTGCAAATAGTGTTAGACTGAGCAAGTTAATTCAACTTCAAAGGTAGGCCCACGGGATTCACCAAGTCCCTAAATAGTGACAGGAATAAGATACTGCATAACAATTTTTTAAATGCAGACTACTTCATTTTTTGTATGAGGAACTGAATTATATATTTTTGAAGTAAAACACAATTTACAAATCAAAAACCTCTGCATGAAACTGCATTCCTCCCAGGTCTATTCATATATTGTAAGTCCTAAATTGCATATCTCTTCACTATGTCAAGCTCAATATTCTAAATTAGTAGTTTCCAATCTGTTTAAATCAATAAGGCTAACAGAGGGCCTCCCTGGTGGTGCAGCGTTTGAGAGCTGTTAGCAGCACACAATGCGAGTTCGACGCCCAGCCAGGGGAGAATTCCACATGGTGCAGCGGACCTCTCCTGCCTCGCCTGCTGCTCCCCGTAGCAGTGTGTTTCTGGTCTGCCTGTTCTGCTCCCCACTCTGTCTCTGGTGAACCCTCTCGCCACCCCATGCCTCTGGCCTGTACCCCAGCTTGTAGGTACAGATAAATAAATCTTAAAAAAAAAAAATCAATAAGGCTAACAGACCCAACTCAAAGGCACTGGGTGAGAGTTGGGAAGAGGGGTAACAGACAGTACAATAAGGATTTATATTTTTGAAAATCATTAAAATTAGCAGGTTGGAGAGTCAATAATCTGAATAATTTATGGAGCATGATTTTGAAAAGCCAATTGGAAAAATACAATCATTAAAAAAAAAAATGAAAGTCTTCCACTACCTGTGTGAAGTAGACAAATCTCTTAGCGACTAAAGAGATTTTGTAACCTTTATTTTTCCCTAATTGCCCCTTCCCCCCATGCCATATTCACATAACAAACTATATGTGTGTACTAGATATAAAAATGTATAATTTTTTGGACCCAAGAATCAATTTTTGTTCCAATGTCAATAATGAGGGCAATATTGGGGGCAATAGCTCCACCTCTGAATTAGAATACACATTGAACTTAAAAATTATATACTAATCAAAAGTATATTCTTATTTAATTAGTAATACAATTCTAGGAAGTATTATTAATGTCTTTCAAGTTTCCAATGAGAGAATTGAAGTTTCCAAAGTCTAACTAAGCTTGTGTAGTTGGAAAACGGCAGAGAAAAGATTTCAACCCAACTAGTGTGACTCTGGTTTTTCCTTTTCCCCACTATTTTTGATTCTTCCAGTGTAAGGCTCTGAAATTCTTGGAGTCCATCTACACTTTCATGGCCCTAAGCTAAAATCCATCCTGTTAATTTGACCACATTGCTTCTTAATAGCTTTTGCTTGAAGATGGAATCTAATGCTGATAATTTCATTGCAATAAGCAGAGACAATACATAAACCAATAAGATGATTTTTCTGCTGTAATTTTTTTAAAGGTTTATTTATTTATGCATACAAGCTGGGTACAGGCCAGAGGCATGGGGTAGCGAGAGGGTTCGCCAGAGACAAAGTGGGGAGCAGAACATGCAGACCAAAGGAAATACACTGCTACGGGGAGCAGCGGGCGAGGAAGGAGAGGTCTGCAGCGCCATGTGGGAATCTCCCCAGCCAGATGGGCGTCCAACTCGTGGCGCTGCCACCGACAGCTCCACAGAGTAGCTCTTAACCACTGCGCCACCAGAGAGGCCCTTTTCTGTTATAATTTTATTTTATTTTATTATTATTATTTTTAAAGATTTATTTATTTATGCACACAAGCCGGGGTACAGGCCAGAGGCGTTGGGCGGTGAGAGGGTTCACCAGAGGCAAAGTGGGAAGCAGAACAGGCAGATGAACAGAAATACACTGCTGAGGGGAGCAGCGGGGCAAGGCAGGAGAGGTCTGCCACGCCATGTGGGAATCTCCCGGGCTGGGCATCAAATGCGAGGGCTGGGCTTCGAACTCACATTGCTGCTGCCAACAGTTCCACAGTGCAGCACTCAACCACTGTGCTACCAGGCCCTCTGTTATAATTTTAATGCACACAGATGGTACACAATTTAAAGCAGTTGAAGCGCTGTTAAATTTTATCAATTTTTTTTCTTTAGATTAAACAGCAGTCACGTTATTAAAACACTGTCTTGAGAAATTGCATACCCTTCAATTTTTCCCCATTATGTTTATTAACGTAAAGTTGGTTTACATCATTGCCTTTGTTTTAGATTTTATAGGTTCAAATTTCTATACCTGTATGTTTTCAGACTATACTTACCATCTGTTTTACATTATTTTTTTCTTAATTGAGCAACCATGGTTATTATTGTTACCTTAAACTTCTCTTCAGGCATACTCTGCAGTTCTGCTGGATTGAGGCTTCTTGGAACGTTGCTATTGCTCAATAAATTGTAATATGTTTTGTCTTTTTAGTTTTAGTTGTCATGGATTTTATTAAGGAGTTTACTTTTCCTTAATAAATGGGTTCTACAGACTCCTGTAAGAAGTCAAGTATAACCCTCAGTTTTTTTTCCTAGGATGTTAAGGTGCCTATTATTCCACAGACCATTGCTAGTAAGGGAGACCAGGTAGGAAAGAACTGGAGCAGTAGGGCACTGAAAGATCATCTCCAGTGAGCACCAAGGCTTGACATTTCTTATTGTGCTGTGGGCACTACAGTAGTTGGGTGGGTTCTACAGTGACCTCTCCCCTAGCTCAGCTCTGGGACTAAAATGTCTTCCTTAGTCTAGAGCCAGCATCACAATCCAGGCTGCAGTTGAACACTAAACATCAGGCTGGGAGAGGACTTTAGCTGAGACAGGGCCACAAGTCAGGAACTGCTCTCTTTGCTCCTGAGTATGAGCCTCACCGTGGGGTACTTGTTCTTGTCATTAAGATGCTTTATCTGGGGCTTCCCTGGTGGTGCATGGGTTAAAGTCTCCAGGCTATCAAGCTATCACCAGCCACTGTGGCCTGAGTTTGATCCTGGGCTAGGGATCTAACCCATATGGCACAGCAGACCTCTCCTGACTCCCCTATTGCTCCCCTCAGCAGTGTGTTTCAGTAGATCCACCTGTTCTGCTTCCCATTCTGTCTCTGGTGAATCCTCTCACCCCTCTTCCCCGCATCTCCGGTCTACACCCCAGTTCTTCTATACATATATAAATAAAAATAAATCTTTTTAAAAAACATTCTTTATCTTTGGCTATTCTGAGCTCTGAGTTGTCTTGGTTTTGGTCCTGACTGGGAGTCAGGCAGCTGTTTGGAGTATCACAGACTAAGGTTGCAAATGCTAGTCTCCTCTATGAGGGATTCAAACGATCTGACCTGGCTCTCCCTGAGTGCTAACTGCCCTAAATTGGGACCCTTCGACTCAAGTCAGTAATCATAACTCTACTACTCTACTCCCTTATTCCTCTAGTTCTCAGTTAGCACGCCCTCTGTGCTGCATGCCCAATTTGTGCACTCCCTTTTCCAGAGCAGGGCAGGGTCCTCAAAATCTCAGATATGTTCACATGCGCCTGAATTAACCACAGCAGTGAGGCTTAATACAGCAGCCACCCACCCTTCCATCTCAATGGTTGCACTTCCCTGGATCACTGCAAACACAGTTTAATTACAGTTTTTCCTACCCCTTTCCACTATATGTTGTTCCTGATATATGTGGTAGTCATCTGTCTTTTAGGTGTTGTTGACTTTGTTCTGTTGTAATTTTGAACAAATATGTGGAGAAGGTAAGCCAGGTGTCTTTACTCTGGCACTATTTTGCCAGATCCCTTGATTTTTTTTACTTCTAGGAATATCTCACATAAAATTGGTAGTAGACCCATCGATACCTGATTCATACTTTTCTGTTATGGCCCCTTGCTTTTATCAGGAAATCTAATTCCTCTAATCAAAGTTTAAGTTCCCCAAGGTACAGTATTATCACATGACCTTTTCTTCAGAACTCTGGAGCAATGCATAGAAGAAAGGACTAGTAGTTAATAATAACTTCTCTGACTTGAGGAAGCAGCCATTGGAGTGGGAAGGTGAATTTAGTAGTTCGCCACCACTTTTATTGCAATTTCAGCTCCTTTAGCATGTCTCATTTGACAGTAATCTGTGTTAAGTATTACTTTCCGCTTCCAGAATATTTCCTTTTGTGAAGAACGTGTTCTTTCCTTTTAAAATTACACTGCATATTGTAAGAGGTTGTAAAAGGTAAGTGGCCTAATGTGGACATTAGCACACAGCTTCTACTTGAAAGTGTGGACTATAGGATCATTAGCAAATAAAGTTAACATTCTGACCTTTAATGAATGTTTTTATTAACCTTGTTCTTAGTTACACAGCCACTTTTCACTCTCTACCTAAGTATCTTTTATCTAATAAATTATTCTAGCTAATCTCAGACCTTAAAAATCTACTAATGATAAATTCTGGCATTTCATCAGTGTGGGATCATACTTTTATTTTATCAATCATCTGAATTTTTTTTTAATTTTAATAATATATATTTTGATTACTTTTATACATATCTGTTTCACCTAGTTTTTCAAATTCTTTAATTATAAAATTAATTTCAGCATTCTGTGACTACAATGGTGACTTCTAATTTCTAGGTAGAACTTTTAATCTGACCTGACTCTGTTTTCTTTAAAATTGAACATGAGCAGGGAAATAGACAGCATAAATTGTGTCACTGTGTAAATTTAAAAAAGCTACACCCACTGGTTGGAAGATGCCCTTCTGAACATAAGTCAGAGCATGCAGCGTGGCAAGAGGCATGTGCCAGATACCAGCTTCCGATTTTCCCCCAGTATGGTTATCTCGTTTTAGATGCAAACTTGTACAACCTTATTTAGAATCCTGTATGTCAACATTTTTCAAGGAATCTTCACTCTCCTTAATATGCTCACCAATTCTTTGCAACCAAACTTTTTTTTCATTTACTATCTGATTTATAGTTGAACTCATATTTTCAGGTTACTTTGTTAATGTATTTATTCAATATTTGTTAAATATTAACTATCCACCTGTCAGCATTGAAGTTGCTGGCATTAAAGTGGTAAGCGGCCTCCCTGGTGGTGAAATTGGTTAAGAGTCAGCACTATCAACTTATCCGTTGCCATTGCAGAACGAGTTTGATTCCCAGCCAGGGAGATTGCCACATGGTACAGCAGGCCTCTCCTGCCTGCCCTGCTGCTCCCCTCAGCAGTGTACTTCAGTAGATCCACCTGTTCTGCTCCCCACTCTGTCTCTGGTGAATCTCCTCACCATCCCATACCTCTGGCCTACACCCAGTTCTTGTATGCATAAATAAATAAATCTTTAAAAAATTGTTTTAAAGTGGTAAGCAGGACATGTAGAATCGCTGGCCATATGAAATCTGACAATTGCAGCAAAGATGGAATTCAATTTATATGCTATTATTTAAATGTCTGCAGGCTTTCCCTATAGATGGAAAGGTGGAATTTTCCTGATACTTGGAAGGAATAAGACTTGTATTTCTTTTTCTTAGCAATACATTCTTGTGTATCTGAATACCTGTGATGATAACTCTCAGGGCAGAGATAAATTATACAACAAATATAGAGAAAATATGCGCGCGCGCACACACACACACACACACACACACACACACACACGAATTCACGAATTCTAGCCTAGAATACTTTATCCTACAAGATTATCATTCAAGACAGAAGGAAGAGTAAGGAGCTTCACTGAGAATCAAAAATTAAAAGAACATATCAATGCCAGGTCGACTATGAAATAAGTACTAAAGGGTCTATTATAAGACAAAACAATAATATAGAGAACACAATATATAGAGAAATATCTAGTTGTATTGTTACAACTAGAACTAATGGATCTAAAAAATATAACCAAATTTTAAAAATGTACTATAGAGTTCCTCAAAAGTAGAAAAAGCAAGAAATGGAAAGAATTAGTGAGTTTGTAAGCACAAGTGGCAGAGAACACCCAAACACAACAACTAAGAGGAAAAAGGGAAAACAGTGTAATAAGAGTTCTTTGGGATAACCTAAAGAGAAATAAAATCCATAACATGGAGACCACACAAGAAGAGAAAGAGAAAACATAGAAAATTTATATTTAAAGAAATAATAGCTGAAAACCACTTCAATCTGAGAATTGATCTCAATGTTCTAATCCAAGAAGGCCAGAGAAGAATTTCAAAGAAGGTATTAGCAGAAAGACACACTCAAAGACAAATTTTAAGAACACCTGAAAGCCAATGACATGGAAATAACATTAAAAGCATTGAGAGAAACAAGAGTGACCTGTAAAGGAACACTGATTAGACTTTAACAGACTTTTCAGTGGAAACATTACAGGAAAGAAAGGAATGGCATGAGCTAGTTAAACGACACGCGCACGCGCGCGCGCGCACACACACAAATTCACGAATTCTAGCCTAGAATACTTTATCCTACAAGATTATCATTCAAGACAGAAGGAAGAGTAAGGAGCTTCACTGAGAATCAAAAATTAAAGAACATATCAATGCCAGGTCGACTATGAAATAAGTACTAAAGGGTCTATTATAAGACAAAAAAAAATAAAAGCAAATATGCAGGGAACACATTTAATTCATAAAATGCACAGGATAAAGAAAATGAAAATGTCACCTATCATAACAAGTTTGAGACCAGAACATCCAACAGGCCATAAAAACAGGACATCATATATTAACCTGAGCAGAATCTTCAGACAAAAATCAACAGAAGTAACACAAGGGTTAATGGAAATGGAACCCACACAAAACATAAAGGAAAGGTGCCAAAAAATATAAATATGAATATAAACTAAAAATTAAAAAGATAACAACATACAATGAACACTTGTCTCAATAATGACCTTAAATATAAATAGCTAGAATCCACCAGTGGATTTCAAAACAAAAGCCAACCTTCTGATGTTACTGGAAACCCATCTTACCATCAAAGACAAGCACAGACTTAAAAGCTAGAAAACAATTCTACAAAGCAAATGACAATAAAAAGAGTTAAGAACAGCTATAAAAAGTTGAAATATATTTCCAATTAAAAAAGATAATAGCCAATACAGATGGATATTACATTATGATTAACTGACACAAGAAGAAGGAATAACACTTACAAATATATTGGTATCAGATGATAAAGTGCCAAGATACATAAGATAATTATCACTTGAACTAAAGAGAGATATTTATAACACAATATTATTAGGGAGTTTTAATATTTCACTTACAACTATGGACTGATAAGCAAACAGAGTAAATAAGAAAACAATAGCCTTAAATGAGGAGCTAGAGCAAATAAGTTTAATAGATATATGTAGAATATTCCACCCCAAAATTACAGAATGTAGATTTTTTTTCAAGTTCACATAAAACATTTTCAAAACAGATCACATAATGGGGCACAAGTCAACTGCCAATAAAACTATGAATACCTAATTATACCAAGTACTATTTGTAACCATAATACCATAAATCACCTATTGAAAATAGGAAAAAACATAAATACATGGAGATTAGCAATGTGCTACTTAAACAGAAAATTTTTAAAAATTTGAAATTACCTTCAGATGAAAATAAGGATACAAGCTATTACACACTGTGCTATACAATAAAAGTGATCCTAAGAGAGGGGAGATAATTGTAATACAGTCCCACATTGAGAAGCATGAAAAAGCACAAATAAACAAATTTTTATCAAAGCAATTTGAAAAAGACGAACAAAAAATACCTGAGTATAGTAGAAGGGAAGAAATAACAAAAATAAGTGTAAATAAGTAAAATATAATACAGGGCCTCCCTGGTGGCACAGCGGTTAAGCACTGTACTGTGGAGCTATAGGCAGCAGCAATGCAAGTTTGACACCCAGCAGGGAAGAATCCCACATGGCATGGCAGACCTCTCCTGCCTCGCCCGCTGCTCCCCTCAGCAGCGTATTTCTGATCTGCCTGTTCTGCTCCCCACTCTGTCTCTGGTGAGCCTTCTCACCACCCCACACCTCTGGCCTGTACCCCAGATTGTATGTATAAATAAATAAATCTTTAAAAAAAAGCAGAATACGAAAAGGTCATACAAAAGATCAATGAACTATGAGTTTGCTCTTCAATAAGATAAAGTCAATAAAACTCTAGCTAGACTAGCAAAGAAAAGGAGAGAGAAAACATTAATAAATAGTATTAGAAATGAAAGAAGAGAAATTGCCACAGATATCATAGACATATAAAGGATCATAAAAGATTACTGTGAACAACTAGACACCAATAAATTTGATAACATTGAAAACTTGGACAAATTTCTCAAACAATATAGTTTACCAAGTCTAAACCAGGAAGAAACAAAAGAGTTTGAAAAACAAATCACAATTGTGAAACTGAAACAACAATCAAAAATCTTTCCCAAAATAAAAGTTCAGTGTCAGATGGCTATGTAAGTAAATTCTATCAAACCATTAAAGAAAAACTGATATCCATCTTGCTCAAATCATTTCTAAAGAAACCCAAGAATAGGAATTTTACATTTTACAATGCCTAAATTAATCTAATACTGAAACCAGGTAAAAATAGCACCAGAAACTACAGAACAATATCACTGATGATAGTGATGCAAAACCTTTAGTAAAATACTAGCAAATTAATTCAATAATATATCATAAGGATGATACATCATGATCAAATGGGATTTACCCAAGGGACACAAGGAAACTATTAATATATGTAAATCAATCAATGTAATATGTTATGTCCTCAAAGTAAAGATAAAAATCACATGATGATATCAATAGTTGTAGACAAATCATTAAAAAATGATAAACAAGATGGGATTAGAAAACACCAACCTCAACAAAATAAAGACTCCATATCACAGTCCTACTTAAGGTTGAAAAACCACAAGGTTTCCCTCTACAATCATGAGGAATAAGACTTGTCTTATCAACACTTCTGTTTATTTTAGTATTAGGGCTTTAGCTACAGCAATCAGAAACAGGACATGAAAGAAATTCACGATGGAAAAGAAGTTGAAAGTATCATTATTTGCAGATGATATGAAAATATGTATAGAAAACCCTAAAGACTCCACCAAATAGCTCTAGTAACAATAAAGGAATCCAGCTAATTGGCAGCTTACAAAATCAATATATAAAAATTTGTTGCATCTTTATGTACAAATAATGAATGAGAAAAAGAAATTTTAAAAATAATTCCATTCACAATCACTTCAGAAAATAATTACCAAGAAATTAACTCAACCGAAGAGGTAAAGAATTTTGTCATGAAACTACAAGATGCTATTACAGAATTTAGATCATGACATAGGAGGTGGAAAGGTATTCTATCCTCATGGGTGGAAAGAGTCAATATTGCCAAAATGACTATTCTACCAAAAGTGATATATACTTAGAGCAATCCCTATCAAAATATCAATAATATTCTTCACAAAATTAAACAAAAGTATTAAAGGTCTCAAACAGCAAAAGCAATCCTGAGAAAAAAGGAGAATCCTCCACAGTAACTCGTGTGTAACTAGAGTATACCATCAAAAACAAAAAATTGAATTTGATACAATCTCTGAAGCATATTTGAATTTCACCAGTTTTAAGTGTGTGTGTGTGTGTGTGTGTGTGTGTGTGTAGTGTCATGCAATTTTCTGACCTGTGTACATTCATGTCACCTGCACCACAATCAACATACAAAACTGTTTTGTCACCATAGGCTCTCTATGCTTCCCCTCCATAGCTACACCCAGACTCTCTCATCACTAAGGCATCTGACAACTATTAATTTCTATTTTTTTCTGATTGGTCTAATTTTTACTTTTATTCTTTACAAAAAATTCACCTCATATTCTGCCACATATTTACCATGGGCATTATCCTACATTTTTTTCAACATTGAGCTTTGAAAATGCCCAGAGAAATGGGCAGCTCACTCCACTGACTGCACCCCAAATCTGGCCCCAGGCTAAATCTTGGACTCACTATCTGTCCCTCTCCCCTGCCTTACATGCTTCCTTCCTTCCATTTTCTGGACATTACAAAAATCAAAAAAATCTCTTTGCTGTATCAGGGAACATTCCAATCAGATTGCTACCCCAAGGCTTTGCCCTTTTTTCTTCTATCTGCAATACTCTTCTCAGAGAGCGACAGTCTTATTACCTTACTTAATTCTCAGCTCAAGTATCACCTCTTGACACTTTTTCTGACTTCCCTATTTAAATCAAAACACATCCATCTCTTCATTATTATCTCTTTTTTAGCCTGCTTTAGTTTTCTTCAGAGCACCTACTACCTTCCAATGCATACTGTGAAATTAGCCAGTATCTTTTTCTTCCCATCGAAATATAAATACTACAGGAAAACTTTCACCCTTTCTTTAGGCTACATTCCAAGTATAATTCCTAGCACACAAAGTACGCTCAATAAATATTGTTGGATAAGTCTATTTCCACTAATATTCATAGAATTAAACTTTAAACAGCAAGACTAAAATTCCCTATTATCCAGTTGACAAAAATTAAAATATTTAACACTGGCAACAATATGAAGAAACTGGCATGCTTGGACACTATTATTTAACTCTATTATTATATTTTTAATTGAGGTAACATTGGCTTAAAACACTGTATGATTCAGAGACACAATTTCACACCTCCTCATATGCATGTCATCACACCACATCCACCACCAAGACATCCATTTTGACACATCGTTTTGTAAAACAAAAAAAAACAAAAAAAAATGTGATAATATCTATCAAAATTTAAAATGCACAAATTAGAAATTCCACAATATTAAAATATTCACTAATAAGGTATATGTGTAACTAGATGTTCTCCCCAATGTTATTTGTTGTAAAGATAAAAAGTTCCCAGTGCTCTTCAATGAAAAATGAGTAACGTAATTAGGATTATCCATTTTCTGGACATTACAAAAATCAAGTGACAGAAGTTGCAGAAAAATGTCAGATATGATTTCTTTTTTTCACAATATGGAAAAAGTAAAATTCACATTTAGATATGCCTGTGTGTGAATGTGAGACAGATAAACAGGCAGGTCAGGAAGTATTTATGCCAATTTATTTACAATAACTATCCATAAGATTATTGGGGCAGGCTTGTGGGAGATTTTTTAAATTTTGCACTACATATTTCCTATATTTTTCCTAGTAACAGATTTGTTTTATAAATTAAAACTAGTTATGGAAAGTAAAAGTTTAACTGACTATAGTCCCATTAATCAGTAAAGATTAAAATATCCTTGACATATAATGTCATAAGTTATTTGGTATAAAGTGTTATCCTTTCACTGAGAATACTTTCACTTCAACTCGTTCTGAAGCCAAAGGAATAAACTGCTATAGAATTTGAGCAAGGAAGTTTCTACTATCGAAAGTTTCTCAATAAATCTTGCAATAAGTTATGAAGACAAATGTAGTATCTATATCAATCAAAGGATGATTTGGTGGAATCTCCAGCTGTCCTTTTTTTCACCACTCCAAGGCATGGTCCATTGACTGACAAACAACTTTTGAGAGCATGACATAGAGTTCAGGGTTCTATAATAAAATTCAGATTACCCAAATAGATTGAAAGAAGAGTCTCCTCTTTTCTCCTGCCCCTTAATTTTAATACCAGGTGCCTCCTGTGACTGGACAATCATCTGGTTTACTTGAATGTCCCATTGCAGCAATGTCAGTGAGTGGCTTCACATCAGTATCACAATGCCTGTATACCATGCCCAAATTGCTTCACAAATGTGTTTTTTGGATCCAGAATAGCAGATCACGTCCTTACTTAGTATTTTTTTGTTGAGATAAAAATTACCATGAGAAGAATTTCTGCTAGCAGAGTGGGGATGACTGCTGTGGTCTAGTTAACATTACTTGAAAATAATTCTATGCACATACCCTCCTGACCCTCAATCAACAGCAACATGTCCATAGAGTAGGGGCTGCATATTAACACAGCAGTTAACCACTCATGAATAATTATAAGGTGTACTTCAAGCTGAAAATAAAAGGGAAGACCAATATAAAACTGAAAAATGTAATATATGGACGATAGAAGGTTTGAATGGTAAAATCAACAGTGGAAGATATGCCCTGTGATACACAGGAGTATATACTTTATTACAGTCTAAAACATACAACACTGTATAGCATGACAGGAAATACAATAAAAAGTGGTAAATAGAGTACTGTAAATAGCACCAACATTTTCTGGGTTAGGAAACTCAGCCAAAGTATAGCATGCAATTATCTTCAACAAAATCAAATTTGATATTCAAAAGGAAGTGTGAAAATTATTCAAATTTGTAAGACTTTCAGAACACAGTATCTTCACATGTTTTCTCATTAAATGTCACAGCTATGTTCACCTTTTTAGAAATCAACAATCGAAACATACAGTGAATAGCTCAGAGGAGACACAAAAAAGAGAGCGAGGAAGAAAACTAACCTTTGGAGAGAACTAACCCCAGCCAATCTGCTGAAGGATGTGGACAGTGTTTATTATTCTGGACTGAAGATCCAACACATCCCTTCTCCAATGAGCAAAGGATTCCAAATTTGCAAAAGATGATATACAATGAGCATATAAAAAATTTACTCAACATCATTAGTCACTAGGAAAATGCAAATTAAAGCCACAATGAGATACTACCACACATCGACCAAAACACCCACCAAAAGTGAAAACACTAGATATAACAAACATTGGCATGGATGTAAAGCAACCGGAATCTAATCTTTACACACAGCTGCCATGTGTGAAAAGTGGTACAATACATTTGGAAAAAAAAGGTTTGAAGTTTCCTGGTTTCGTTTTAGTTTTTTAAATAAAACTACACCCACCCTATTACCCTATTAGGGGTAAGACTATATAAGACTATACCCACCCTACCCTAATGCCTAGGTATATATTTACCCAAGAGAAAATAAAGCATTTCTTCACCACCAGCAACCCCGCCCCCGCACAAGAAAACCAAAAAACTTCTGTAAGGATGTTCCTAATTAATTTTCATAAATTAATGAATCCTGATGTCTACCAACAGAAGAATGGGTAAACTGCATTATACTGAGACAATGGAGTATTAGCCATGGAAGGATAGCATGGATAAAATTCAGAAACATTATGCTGAGATAAAAGCCACACAAAAAGTACATGCTATATAATGCCACATATATTCAGCCCTAGAACAGTATAAAGTAATCTAAGGTCTCAGAAATCAGATTAATGGTTGTTTCTGATGGAGTTGAAAGTAAAATGGGCCTCAGTGGGAAGGGGCAGACAAGAACATTCTGGAGTAACGGAAATATTATGTCTTGGTATACAGTCATCAAAACATACTTATTGTCTGAACATTTTACTATATGTTATACCTCAATTTAAAATCACATAGGTATGTCAAGGTGAAATGAGAATTTCAGCTGAGCAAATACTTTGTGACAATCCCATCCACTACAAGCAGATCATCTAGAAAATTCTCTTCACGTTCGTAATTGAAATTATAAAGAGACTAGAGAAAGGAATTGTTACTCCAGGACAAAAATCTGATAAATGAGATGTTATCTGTTGATGTAGACATGATGGGGGTAGTAATGTAAAGCAATCTGAGTGGGATTAACTGAGATTTGCCCTCCTACAGTTCTATTTGATGGCAATATAAAAACACTTTTTCTAATACCTGAACTTTTGATTTGCTAAATACAATACAGTCAACAACAAAAGCACTGATTTGTCTTTAAGAAGAAATAAGAGGAGGACAAAAATGAGAAGGTGAGTTTAAAAATTAAAAGGAAACAAAGAGGTCAAGAGAAAAAAGAATTTAGAAGGGAAAGAACAGTGGTCTAGTGGTATAATGAGGAATATTACTAAGTTATTTTTAAATGGACAGTAACAACACACAAATGAAATCTTCATGTGAAATACTTTTTTTTAAAAAAATATTATAGTGCTCAGGTTGAGAAATCCTGCTGCAGAATCTTTTTTTTTTTTAAAGATTTATTTTTTATTTATACATACAAGCTGGGGCACAGGCCAGAGGCATGGGGCGGCGAGAGGGTTCACCAGAGACAGAGTGGAAAGCAGAACAGGCAGATCAGAAATACACTGCTGAGGGGAGCAGCGGGTGAGGCAGGAGAGGTCTGCTGCACCATGTGGGATTCTCCCCGGCTGGGTGTCGAACTCGCGTCGCTGCTGCCGACAGCTCCACAGCGCAGCGCTTAACTGCTGCGCCACCGGGGAGGCCCTTCATGTGAAATACTTAAGAGTTTATAGAACATGCTTTATGATGAAAAAGTATGAAAATTTGGCCCACAAAAAAAAATCAGAGGATGTTTCTGATACACAAAAACTAAAATGTAGAGAGCAAAGCGTGGCTGCCTTTAAATTTTTGAAGGGTTTTAGGACTTCTTGTAGTATTGTTTGTAGTGGGGGTTTAGTCGTGACGAATTTCTAGAGACTCTGTCTGGGAAGATCCTTATCCTTTCTTCATAGAGGAAAGAGAGCTTTGCGGGATAAAGTATTCTTGGTTGGAATTTATGGTCTTGGTAATGCTGGGACTACATCAAAGTAAAAAGCTTCTGTATAGCAAAAGAGACAATAATTAAAACAAACAGACACCCTACTAATTGGGAGAAGATCTTTGCACACAACACAACCGATAAAGGACTGATAACAAAAATCTACAAAGAGCTCACACAACACAAAAACAAAGTCAACAATCCAGTCAAAAAATGGGCAGAAGAGCTAAAAAGACACTTCTCCAAAAAATAAAAGCAAATGGCCAACAGGTACATGAAAAAATGTTCAACATCACTTATAATCAGAGAAATGCAAATTAAAACCACAATGAGATACCACCTCACGCCAGTGAGAATGGCGCACATTAATAAAACAGGCAACAACAAATGCTGGCAAGTATGTGGATAAAAAGGAACTCTCCTACACTGCTGGTGGGAATGCAAATTGATCCAACCACTATGGAAAGCTGTATGGTGGTTCCTCAAACTGCTAGAAATGGAACTTCCATATGACCCAGCAATACCACTACTGGGAATATACCCAAAAGACACAAAAACACTAATCCGAAAGGATACATGCACCCGCATGTTTATTGCAGCACTGTTTACAATAGCTAAGGTATGGAAACAACCCAAATGCCCAAAAATAGATGACTGGATCAAGAAGATGTGGTACA
>PVIJ01010255.1:0-61399 GCA_004024925.1 Scalopus aquaticus | reverse complement strand
GGCTTTTTTTTTGTTGAGTTGTGTGAGTTCCTTGTAAATTTTTGTTATCAGTCCTTTATCAGATGTATTGTGTGCAAAGATCTTTTCCCAGTTGGTAGGGTGTCTGTTAGTTTTGGTTAATATCTCTTTTGCTGTACAGAAGCTTTTTATTTTGATATAATCCCATCTGTTTATATTGTCTTTCACTTCCTTTGCTTTGAGGGATGTGTCTTCCAAGATTTTGCTGAGATGTATGTCATGTAGAGTTTTGCCTATATTTTCTTCTATATATTTTATGGTTTCTGGTCTTACATCAATGCTATTCCAATAAAAATCTCAATGACATTCTTCAAAGAAATAGATCGACTACTGATGAAATTCATATGGAACCACAAAAAACCTCGCATAGCTAAAGCCCTCCTAACTAAAAAGAAAGTGGAGGAATTTCACTCCCTGATTTCAAACTATATTACAAAGCCATAATAATTAAAACAGCATCCACTAGTTTTTGCCCTCCTTTGTGATATTGGAGCTGGATCCTACAAACATTTCCTTTGCCAAAGTCACGATGTCAAACTTTGTCAGCAGAGGGCACTGGAGGACATTCTAAGATGAAGGAACTTCATTGGGTTTCAGGCTTTGATGTCTTTTTTTTTTTTTAAATTTAACTTTTTATTGGGGTAACTTTGGTTTACAACACTGTATATGATTCAGAGGTACAGGATCACAGCCTTCAGGTGTATGTTACCACACTATACACACCAACAAGGCACACATAGCCCTTCACTATAGCCCACTGTATCTCCTTTCCTTTTTGCTCTACCCACTCTCTTCCCCCCTCTGAAAACAGTCAGATTTCTATGGTTTACTACTAGTTTGGTTTTATCTAACTCTTTGTTTTGTTTCTCTATATTCCTCATATAAGTGATACCATCCAGTATTTGTCTTTCTCCTGATTTATTTTGTTTAGCATAAACCCCACTAGTTCCATCCATCCATGTTGTCATAAATGGCAAGAGTTTTTCTTTTTTCTTATTTTTAACCACTAAGTAGTAGTCCATGTGTATACCAACCACATTTTCCCAATCCACTCATCTGTCTTTAGGCATTTAGGTTGTTTCCATAACTTGGCTATTATAAATAGTGCTGCAGTGAATACAGGAATGCATATTTCCCCTCAATATAGTGTTTTTGCATTCTTCAGGTAGGTACATAGGAGTGGAATTGCTATATTGCATGGTACGTCAATTTTTAATATTTTGAAAAATCTCTATATTGTTTTCTACAGGGGCTGGACCAGTCTACATTTCCACCAACATTGTGCCAGAGTTCCTTTTTCTCCATATCTGTATCAACACTTGTTGTTTCTGGTCTTTCAGATGTGGGTCATTCTCGCAAGTGTGAGATGGGATCTTGTGGTTTTGATTTGCATTTCCCGGATAATAAGTGATGATCAACATATTTCCATGTCCCTACTGGCCATTTGTATAGGTTCTTTGTGTTGGATTCCAGACCCTTGTCGGATGGATAGTGTGCAAATATTTTCTCCCATTCAATAGAGTGTTTTAGTGATAGTTTCTTTTGCTATGTAGAAGCTTTTTAGTTTGAGGTAATCCCAGTTGTTTATATCCTCTTCTGTTTCTCTTGCTGCTATAGGTGAATCTACAAAAATATCACTGAAGCCTATGTCATGCAGTGTTTTGCCTGTTTTCTTCTATGTACTTTATAGTTTCAGATCCAACATCTAGTATTTTATCCATTTTTTAAGTTAATTTTTGTGTATGCTGTGAGATAATGGTCTAGTTCCTTCATTTGCATGTATTGTCCAGTTTTCCCTACACCGTTTGTTGAAGAGAATTTCCTTTCTCCAATGTATACTCCTGGTTTCTTTGACCTAGATTGGCAATCCATATAAGTGAGACCTCAATTCTTTTCTATTCTATTTTGGTCTGTGTGTTTTGTTCCAGTACCATACTGTTTTGATTATTACAGCTTTGTTGGATAGTTCAACATCTGGGACTGTGATTTGTTTTCTCATTTCAATAACAAAACTGCCAGGAGAACCTCAGTGGGCATGTTTCCACTGAGTTTCACTGGCACATCCTGAGCATTAGCCCAGTCTCAGCACCTCATTGAGCTTCTCTGCCATTGAGTAGGCTACAACCATACCCTTTCAGCCTTGGGGAGGGTCCTTGGGCTGATAATTCCTTGGGCAACCCCCTTCCATTCCAGAAATAGCAGCTGCTCCCTATAACTGATATTTCTATATTTTTTGTTATTCCCTTTATTCTTTATTCTCTTAGCAGTCAATCCCCTAATTATTAGTTAATAATTTTTTCTGTTAATTTTTTTCTATTTATGTTACTGGTGTGGTTTACTCCTAACTGGACCCTGACTAACATAGTAATAATACTATAGAAACTGGAACATACAATTTTACAAAAATTGGGTATTGTAGTTGTATTGATATAATGGTAGAACTGAGACATCTCTGTATGGATACATGAAGGGTGTGTGTGCAGGTGGAGAGCTAGCTCTTCTCTAGCAAAGAATCAGTAGATTACATTGAAAATTCAAAAACTCAAGAGAATGTACTGCAAGTATGTGTAGAAATATGACTGTAATGAGCAGAAGGAAGAAGTAAATAACACTGAAAGTCATTATCCTTTGGAAAGAAATAAAAAGTGGACCAAGAGACTGCTCGTTTTTGTTAGATACTTTAAAATTATTTAATACTACTTTTCATAGTACCTTATTTTAAAATTATTTAAATATTTAAATAATGAGTTCAATTATTTTAATTTATTCACAATAGCCAAAAGGTGGGAATACCCCAAATATCTATAAACAGATGAATGGATAAGCAAGATGTAGCATATAAATACCATGGAGTATTATTTTGTCTTTAAAAAAAGGACATTATGACACATGCTATAACATGGATGAGCCTTGAAAACTTTATGCTAAGTAAAATAAGCCAGACAGAGTAGGACAAATATTGTATGATTCCACTTACATGAAATACCTAAAATAGGCAAATTCATAGAGACAGAATATAGAAAAATACAGACTACAGGCAAAGTCATAGAGACAATATAAAAGGGACTGAAGGGAGGAAGAATGGGAATTACTTAAAGAATACAAAGTTTCAGTTTGGGAAGAAAGGTTCTGGAGATGGATGGTAGTGATAGTTACACATCAGTGTGGATGTACCTAAAAGTGGCTAAAATGGTAAAAAATTGTTATATGTATTTTATCAATAAGAAAAATGAAATTTAATAAAGTTGCATTCAAAATGTGGGTTTCTAGTAGAAAGAACATTAATTCATACCTGATGACTTGAAATATCAATATCTGTAAATTAAACTATAGCTTGAGCCTGAGCTATGTGAGAATTTTTGTTATTTACCATGCCAAAGCTACCCTCTCCACCTTATGACCACTCTGTTGCTTGCTTTATTTCAGTTCTGATTTCATTCCAGAGAAAATCACATATATATCAAACAGTAATTTTCAACATGGCATTCCTTTACTTGCTGAAAGGACACTTTATTAAGATTTTATTTATTTTTGTGTAGAAGAACTGGGGTGTATGCCAGAGGTGGGGATTCACCAGAGACAGAGCAGGGAGCTGAACAGGCGGATTCACTGAATACACTGCTGAGGGAAGCAGTCAGCGAGTCAGGAGAGGTCTGCTGTGCCATATGCGGGTTAGCTCCCTGACTGGGGATCAAACTCTGTCTGCCATGGTGGGCTGTCGCGGTGGCAGTGGTGGCAATGAGACTTACCCCCTCGGCCACCAGGGAGGCTCTGAAAGGGCACTTAAGAATTCATTAAAGTTTTTGAGGACCTGCTACGTGTCAGACCAGCTAGGTAAACAGGAATATTACCTCAAAATATACCCCACGACCACAGGGGTAGGGCCTGTGGCCATGTGAGAGAAGGTTCACGCAGGACTGAAATGGGGTTTTCACAGATGAGTAAAGGTTTTTCTTGTGGTCAGGGGTAGAATGGTAGAGTGGCCTGGTGGGCATGTGTTTTCGGAACCTACCCCGCAACTATTGAACACTGCTGCGATTCCTGCTTCCAGATCCGCTGATCTCCAATGTGCATTTCTAAACTATGCTATTTAATTCAATTTAACAACTATATGAAGTACTCTGAGGTTCATTCACCTCGAAGGTGACTGTCGGAAGCACCCAACAAGTTTGTCTCCGGAAGTATTCAATATAGATTCAGTCTCTACGAGGAGACAAAAGTTAGGGTGAAATATGGAACAGTGTTAGAGAGCACCTGTACGATGCAAACTAGGAAGGGGTCACCCCATTCCCAGGAGCCAGGAGGACGGGGTGAATGGACTGGGGCTGGTGGTGTCATTGAGCCCAACAGTTGCTTTCATGAAAAAGAATGGAGGCAATCAGTGACATGGTGACATGGCAGGGAGGGGCTCATTCCTGCCAGCACACGATGGGCAGCTCCACCACCTGGCCTCAGCGGACCCGAGGCAACTCAACACCACCACTTGCCTGCAGCTCTCCTGACAACTGGGACCCCTGCTCTCTTCTTGTCTCTGCTGGGCTCTGCTGGTGAGGTCACGCTGCCTCCCTGCATCCCCCTACCCTCGCAATCCTGGGCACCCTGCCCTTGCTCCCTGCCCGGTCCAGCACCACTTCTCACGTACCTGCACTTCCCCACCCCACCCCTCTTTCTGCCTTCTTCCCCACGGACCAACAAGCAGGTTTGTTTTATAACTGAAAATTCAACTGTGCTAGTTGATTCTAAACGTCCTCAAAACCTAGATGTTTTTGCTCAGATGTTTCTTGAAAAAAGAAATCTTCTGAAATGAGAGATAATTGTTTAATTTCTCATTCTTTCTTCTTTTCTCCCCCTAGTCTGATGATATAGCCCAGAAGTTTCTCCCTCCTATTGAATTAAATATCGAAGGCAATCACGCGGTACAGGTTTCAGTTACCACCCAACAGAGAGCCAAAGTGTTGCCGCCATGTAGTGATAGTGTGCAGAGAAAGCCTGGTGGGAGCACATTTTGGTGAGTGGCAGGAAATCAAGGACAGGAAGCCGAAAAGATACTAAAGAGTTTTTGTATCAAAGCGCGAAGAAAGTGATTGATTACTTTTTGAGTTAGAAGTTTTAAATAACAGCTTTCTGGATAATTCTCAGTTTTCTTGGCAAAACTTTCTACTTTAAAATTTTAAATTCTAGGGGTTATTTTGTAAAGGCTGTGAAGGATATGTAATTGTAACTATCAAGGGGAAACATTTTAATACAACGAACATATTTGAAATTTTATCCTCATTACTGTCAGTATTTCTCCCTTCTGGTCCTTATCCATATGTTCATATTATTTGTATGTAACTGCAATTATGTTTATATTCCACTTTTTAATTGATTAAAGTGCTTTTACATTGTTCCTTTGGGGATTTTTGATTATATAAAGTATTTCTTTAGTTTACTGTGGCATCCTCAAAAATGCTTTTAAGAATAAGGTCATTGGGAAAGGACTGCCTTTCTGTTTTACTCATTGCTGCTGTTAAGATCAATTTTATGTTTATTAAGAGCCACCAATGAAACACATGCCCATGATAGTGTATTAATTGGATTAAAAGTCACACACACACAAAAAAAAACTCAAACAAAAGAATTTTGTGGGTCTTTTCTCCAGGAATCTCTCTCTCTCTCTCTCTCTCTCTCTCTCTCTCTCTCTCTCTCTCACACACACACACACACACACACACACACACTCCCCTCTCATTCATGCTTACCAACAACAGAGAAGGCGTTGTGAAGGAATTATACTATATATCAATTAACTGTTGGTTCCTTCTCTCCCTCTGGTAGCTCACCATCTACCAGTAAGGGTAGATGGTGTCATGTGGTATGTGGAGTGGGAGGGACACACAAACTAGGTGCCACAGTGTATAAAGGATGAAGAGACTATTTTCAGCCACAGTGGTTTGGGAAGTACAATGGGGAGATTTGATTTTAACTGGAATTGAGTGGATAGGAGAAGAGAGAAGATAATTCTATTATCAGAGATTAGGCAAAAACAACATCACTGGAGAAGGGAGCTGCTGGGCACGTTGAACACTAGGCAGTCCACATTCTTTGAAGTGCAGAGTGCATGTGGGGAAATGGTGCAGGAGAGCCAGTGACAGTGGAGCAGGATGGTGGAGAGGCTGGCACTTTATTCCAATAGGGAACCACAGATGTTTTTTAAATAGGTGAGTGACCTTAAAATGGAGCTTCAGTACTCTGAGTGGTTTTGTTATAGATTGGCTAAAGGAGGGCCAGTCCACAGAGAACTGTGTCAGAAACACAGAACACAGAGAACTGTGTTTAACAGAGGGAAAAGTGGGAAGAGATTAGAGCTAATCACAAAGAGAAACAAACCTCAACATGAATGAGATCTCAGAACTTTCAAAGGAGAAGAACAAAGGAGAGAAAGTTTGCAAATGACCACATTTAAGGAGAAGAGAAAGAAGAGATAAATAAGGCACAGCCAAGATTGTCAGGAAATATGGGCCTTGGGAGTGGGTGGGTGCTGGTGGGCTGTGTATGGTTCAAGACAGAGGGAGGTTTAGGATGTTAGATGCTCGGGGCAAAGGGATGTTGAGTTAAAAACAGTAAGAGCTGAGAAAATAACATTGCCACCTTCTGAGAATTTAGTGGTGAAATGGAGAACAGAACTCAGCCTCCTCTTTGAGGCTGTCCTGACTCACATTCCCCCAAAAGGAATCCTCTAAGTTCTCATGGAGCCTTCTCAAGTCACAGTGTTGTGCTTGTGCCTGCCCTCTGAAGAGGAGAAGGTGCTGCTGCTGACTGCCTCTTATCACAGGTCTGGGAACAGATTCAACACCTGTAGAACTGGGAGACTGACCCAGATTGAAGGAATTGAAGAAAAGAATAAACAACAGCAACAATTCAATCGTAAAAGCTAAGCCAAAAAGAGAAAGGGAGAAAACCCTGTCTGCAACCTCCACCAACCGCTGTGTACTGAATCTGCCTCTTGGGATTAGAATTCCCTTTTCCTCCACTCTTTTTTTTTTAATTTTTTAAGATTTATTTTTTTATGCACACAAGCTGGGGTGTAGGCTAGAGGTGTGGAGTGGTGAAAGGCTTCACCAGAGACAGAGTGGGGAGCAGAACAGGCAGATTGACTAAATTATGCTGCTGAGGGGAGCAGAGGGTGAGGCAAGAGATGTCTGCTGCTCCATGTGGGAATCTTCCTGGCCAGGTATCAAACTCATGCTGCAGAGGCTCTGGACAGCTTCATAGTGCTGCGCTTAACCCATTGCACCACCAAGGAGGCCCCCTTTCCCTCCGCTCTTATTATAAACGTCAGCAATATCAGGTGACCTAAACCCAGAATACTACATGTCCCTAAGGTCCAAGCCTCCTGACAAATTCAAAGAATTTCAGAGTTGGAAGGGACCCTAAAGATAACACTGGTCAACATTGAGATCGTTACTGACTTTAAAAGGCCCTAATCTGTAGTATCTTGGTGTGCTGAACATGAATATAACCCTGAAAATTTTTTATTAGCTCTCGTTTTGAAGATATTTCATATGATTCATTTTATATGTTTCACCGTGTGTATTTATCCAGTAGAACTGCAACAACACCCTAAATCAGCCTAGAATGATGTAATATTGCATTGCATTGCATAATGCCATTATGCACACATCATCCAGAATTGATTGCATCATTTTTTGATGATGGACAATTTCTGCTTTATTTGTGGGGAAGTGACATTTGCCAGCCAGAAGAAAAGAATCACTTCTCAGGTGAAGAAGGCTTATCATCTTTACTTGAGATGCAAGGTTGGTGACCAAGACAAGCCTTGAGTCCCACGTATATGCTGTGCTGCATGTACAACACAGCTCTCACAGTGGTTAAATGGCAAAAGACCATCAATGCCACTTGCAGTTCCCATGGTGTGGAGAGAGCCAAGCAACCTCATAAAAGACTGTTACTTCTGCTTGGTTCCTCCTCTTTCCAGCAGAATAATGAAGCAAAAGAAGTTGACAATAGTCTACCCAAACATTCCGTCTGCATTGAGACCAGTTCCACATGGTGAGGGACTTCTTATTCCAGAACCTCCAGCAGAATATTCTCTTGATTCATCTGATGAGGACAAGGGTGAGTCGACCTGTTCTTCTCTTGTTCCATCAGCATGCAGTGATCCAGATTTTCACTCTGGTGCATCATCAACCCCACACAGACTAACACAGGAAGAACTAAATGACCTGGTTCATGATTCGGACTTATCCAAGAACAAGGCAGAATTGCTAGGATCAAGACTCCAACAATGGAATCTTCTAGAAGAATATGTCACAATTACTTTATATCGAAAGCACCACCAGCAGTTGGAGCCTTTCTTCAGAAAGGAAAGTACTCTGGTATTCTGTTCCGATATTGAGGTCCTCATGAATGCCTTAGAAATCACTCATGACCCACAAGAATGGAAACTGTTTCTAGACTATTCAAAACTGAGTCTTAAGGGTGTGCTTTTGCACGACAGAAACTGTCTTCCATCTATTTTATTCCTGAACAGCTGTACAAGAGACAGAAATTTAAGAAGCAGTCTATGACTTGATTTTTTTTACAGGTATTAACTGTAAGCCTATTACTATTGGCATGCATTTCGTGATGTCAACATCAATTAATTGCAGATTACAAAAAAAAACTAGAACCAAAATTAGAATTTGACTGTCATACTCATGTTGAACACATACAAATTGGTAGGAAATGACTAATTTTATTTCAGTAACATGACCTTTGTAAAAATTTGTTGACCAGTGTAATCATTAGATTATAGTCAGGGGCTGGTGAAACTGCTCCCTGCAGGGTTAGTACTGCCACAGCCTTTTGGGAGCACTTTTATTGACACACAGGAACACCCCTGCTCTGTGACCTACGGTTGCTGCTGTATAACAGTGGAAGAAACCAGTAGCTGTACCAGATCACATCTGGCTTACAAAACCTACCACATTTATTATGCAGCTGTTTAGAGAAAGTTTGACACCCCCAGATTATATGACCAGTTAGCTGTGCTCTTACTGTGAGCTGACTGACCTTCCTCTAAACCTGGGCAAATTGTGATCCTTAAAAAATCACCAGGAATATTTTTTGGAAGTCAGTTTTCCATGGAACGGTTGTGGCTGGACTCTAGATAGTTTCTATCCTTTTTGCAGTCGGCTACACAGTGCATGGGGAATAAATACAATTCTCAGACCTCACTTTTGTTTCTGCTCAATCCTTTGTCCTTTTAGCTGGCACAATAAAAGTGCTTCAGTAAGCAGGGCCAAGTAGGGTAAACCAGAGAGAAATGTGAAAATGAGATTATAGGTCCCACTGCATGCTGACTGCCCTGGAATCACATGGTCTGAACTTAGACCGCATTGATTATAAAACACACTGCCCAGCACAGAATAGATGACAACTGCATTTTAAATTGTTTTGTTCAAGTAAATAAAGCAGAGTCATTTTAGAAAACAGGGAAACAATGTTTTAAAATAGCTAAATAGGTTTTCAAATGCTCCTGGTTTGTTGTCTCTAAGGGACTTCAGTCACTTTAGTCAAGTGAAGTGCTGCTCTTTTACTAGTTTATAAGCATGAACGGGTTTGTTGTGGATTGATGCACACGTGAAAGTCAGTTCCCACCTGGGGATGAGCTGGGCAAGGAGGCTGCCTGTGTGTAGCTCCTGGCTGGTGATGGGAGGGACACTCAGCCCAGTGTTTTTAGAAGGCAGTTAGGCAACAAGTCTCAAAAGCTTTTTTTTTTTTTTTTTTTGCCTCAAAAAAATCTTAATGGTGGTTGTATCCTTTAACCCAGCAATTCTACTTCTAGGAATTTGTCCTAAAGAGCGAATCAGGGTGTGGAGATTTATGTGCAACAAGCATGATTTAAAATAGCTAAAAAATAGACATTTATTTTTTAAAGATTCATTTTTATATATTTATGGATACGAAGTGGGATGTAAGCCAGAGGTGTAGGGGTGAGATGATTCACCTGAGACAGAGTGGGGAGCAGAACAGGTGAATCTACTGAAATATACTGCCGAGGGGAGCAGTCGGCGAGACAGGAGATGTCTGCTGTGCCATGTGGGATGCTCCCTGGCTGGGGATCGAACTCATGCTGCAGTGGATGGCAATAGCTTGATAGCACTGAGACTTTAACCCTGTGCCACCAGGAAGGCCCCCAAAATTAGATATTTGAAGGACTGACAAATTTAATAAAAATAATATAGCCTGAACAGGAAATAATTTGAATATCCAACAATTGAATTCTGTTTAAACAAATTGCCATACATTTTTATGGTGGAATATCATGATGTCTTTAAAAATTTGATTTTAAATAGAATGTATTAACATGGAGAAATGTTCATACTATATTAAGTAAAAAAATCAGAATAAATATATAGTAGGCTCCTAACTTTTGTGTAAGCTTAGAAAATACCCAAAAGGAAATAGTGTTGGCAAAAGTTACTTCTGGGTGGTGATATTTTAAATGTCTTTTGTATTTCTCTTCATTCTTTAGTGTACTTTCAGTATGTTCCTTGGTAAAATTTTTTGTCTTATCTGAGATTTATTGGGCTTTTGATCTATGGATAGAATCTTTCATTAATCCTGGCAAATTCTCAGCTGTAAGTTTTTTCAAATATTGTGTCTCTTCTCTGTTTCTTTCCCTGCTAGCATATTGATTATATAAGTACATAACTATGAGACCATCTCTAATCATGTGTCTGCATCTCTTTTTCATACTTTCCATTTCTTTCACTCTCTAGTACGGCATTCTGGATAATCTCTTAGCTATTAAAATACTGTTCAGAGCACCAATTCTTTTTTTGAGGCAAAATATAAGTCTTTATTTGGGGTTTCATTAGGATTGTGGCCCTGGGACACAGATTTAAGAAGTCCAGTAATTGTGTTTCCCAGATTCTCAATTCTATTTTTAATGATGGTGTGTGTGTGTGTGTGTGTGTGTGTGTGTGTGTGTGTGTGTGTGTGTATCCATTGAGCTTTAAAATCTCAATTATTGTTTTTAAAAAATCTATAGAACTTCTATCTGGTATTTATTTATTATTATTTTTAAAGATTTATTTATTTGTGCATAGAAGAGCTGGGGTATAGGCCAGAGGTATGGGGGAAGGGAGAGGATTCACCAGAGACAGAGTGGGGAGCAGAACAGGCAGATTGATTGAAATACATTGCTGAGGGGAGCAGCAGTTGAGGTAGGAGAGGTCTGCTGTGCTCTGTGGGAAGCTCCCTGGCCAGGGATCGAACTCGTGCCATAGTGGCTAGTGATAGCTTCATAGTGCTGAGACTAAACCCATTGTGCCACCAGGGAGGCCCTGGTTATTATTTATAATTTTTTATTCTCTGAATATATTTTTAATATTTTAATTTTTTTGAACAAACTAAAGTTATTTTACATTTTGTGTATTATCAGTAATTCTGAAGTTTGAAGTCTTTGTGGATCTGTCTACTGACTTTTAGTGTTTATTTTCACTGATTGAGCCTCATTTGTGTATGTAATGGATTTTATCTGTGAGCAGTCTAAGAGTAATAAATTAAAGAAATATATTTTTCTTGCTGCTGAAAATAAAAAGACCATTACTTCTTCAATAGTTACTCACTAGAAAATAATTTGCAGGTTTCTTTGAGATGAAGGTTGAAAGTGGATTCTTCTAGAGAGGATTTGCAGGTTCTTCTCCAAGTTTAGTGATACCTTAAGCCCAGTTCTCAGTATGAGGGATCCTGTCCAGTTAGTTGTGTACCTCAGTTAGTGTGTGTCTCAAATCTGCATGAGAACTTGATTATGGTTATGAGTCATCTGGGGCAGCCTTACTGCCCCTTACTGGGGCAGGGCGATCCCTGCAGAAGGGCAGTCCCTTCACCCAGTTGTCAAACAGTGCTCACCAATTCCTGACCCTTTTTCTTCCCTGCATTCCTCACCATTCTGGCCTTTCCAAACCACTTTTGACATTCTGCTTGTTCTTGGGTTGAGGCAGACCAAGTTCCCCTCAGGCATCCCATCTGGGGGACTGTATTATTTAGCAACATCCTATCTCCCAACTCTTCCACCCTTTTCCCATGCTGCCAACTTGTAACCCTGACTCTGTACATGTCTCTTTAGTTCTGTATGTAAATGTAATGTTGTGGAGATGACCTCTTCCCACACTGCCTGGTTCTCCTCCCCTTCCCTCTGGTCGTGGCCACTCATGGAAATAGGACCAGTAAGGGATCTTTCATTAAAAAAAAAGAAAAAAATGCAAAACAATAAAAAAAAAGTGTTATCTGGTACAGGACTCCTTTCCACTAGCACCAAGGATTAAAGAAGGCAGTTTCTTGCAGGCTTTGGAGGGGAACGGAAGGCCCCTCCAACAATTTTTACCTTTGGGATTGCATGCCCTTGTATCCCCCCACACTGAATCAGGGCTGGTCTTCTGTGAACAACAGAATATGGCTGAAGTGATGTGTATGACCCGGGGAAGCCAATTGCCTTGTCGTGGGAACACTCATGGAGCATTATGGAGGGACCCATGTGAAGGGGAGCTGAGGCTTCCCTCCAACAGCTAGCATCACCTTTGTTAGCTATAGAAGAAATGAAAACAAACCTGTACTCTTAAATATGTTGCATTTAATATTCACTCATTTATCTATTTACACATTTGCTAACATCTACTGTTTACCAGGCTCCTAGTAGGACTACAATTATTCTGAAGTGATAGTATAATGTAAACTGCCTTTACATTTGACTTCTACCCTAAGGATAGTGATGCACATAGTTTTGATAAGATTTTCTTTTTTCATTTATCACATGATGGCAGTTGTAGATGCCAAGGGAAGTGAGTGAAGACATACAATTCTTCCACAGTTAACAAATTATCATCAGCTGCAGAGCATGTGGTCTGGTTATATAAACGTCAGAATTTTTTAATGTTGAATAAGAAATACTACAAAGACGAGAATTCATTAACTATGTCCTACTCATTTACTTGATATATTTGGGTAGTAACTAATAGTAAATAGTAAAATGTGCTATTGAAAATAATTTATAGCCTCTCAGCTTTGTTGTAGTCAATATTTTTAGCAATGATTTAAATGATGATTGAAAGAGTCTCTAATTTCTGATGACATGTAGCTAAAACAGTACATGATGGGCTCTACTGTCTGAATTTAAAGAGGTGGATGGCATTGGTGCCTGGTTAAGATGATTTAGCAAGACTCTTGTTGGGTTTTCCATCTAGGTTGGGAGAAAAAGGGCCATCACAGGGCTCTAGGGCAACTGAGCATGTGAGTAAATCAAATGAGATAATACAATGAGAGTGTTTTGTAAGCTTTAAATTTCTAAATGTTATGTATTTTCTACAAGTCAATGCGAACCCATGAAACTATGGTAGTTTAAAATGTATGATCTGATTAATAAATGTAGGAGGAAAGACAGCAGTAGAAAATGAGCAGTAGGCAAACTCCACAGGAAGAGTCGTCACAGATGGCAGCCACTGCGAGTTGCCAGTAGTGAAGGTTTCCAGAACAGGGTCAGCAGAGTCTCAAAGCCTCTCCCTTGAGTTATTTGTTCACCCTTAGAGTGGGCAACTGGCCAAACCACTTCCTTACAAGGGGTCAGCATCCACCTGAGCAGGACTAGACAGCTGGCCACATATCTCCTGATGTGTCACACTGAGAAGGATGCCAGCTTTCGATAGTCATCTTGTCAGAATGTCAGATGACCAACAATCTACCCAGGAAGGATTACCTAGCTCCTATCTATTACTGTACATCTGCCGATGCCTGACTTCCTTCATAGAGGATGGTCATTCCCAGCTGCGGTTTATTTAGTATTGTTTATTCTCCAACGTGCAAGCCCAGAAACTGTAAAAGGTAGTTTAGATGAGTAGGCAGCTGTATGTGTTGTTCACTTCATCTCTAGAGAGGCAATGCTCCCTGTGGTCCTTGTTCCTGTGGTTCACATACCAGCGGCTTCAACTACCCGTGACACAAATTCCTTACCTACTGAAGTAGAGGCTCTAGAGATAAGACCTAAGAATTTTAATAAGTCCTTCAGGTAATTCTTGTGCAAGCTGGAGGTTGAGAAGGACTGGCTATGGAATGGAAACTCTGGTGTTAGGAAGGACTCAGCTTGCACAAGCATGGGTAGCAGCCCTGCTGGGAGTCACCCTTCAGACCATGATCCTTGTCCAGTGATCCTCGATTCCTGGATGCTGGGTATTTTCAGAAGGTCTCCAAAATAATGAAATCCAGTCATGCCCACACCAAATGTTCTTCTTACTCCAGCGTCTGAAGGATTCAACTTAGTGCCTGTCATTGAGGAAAGTAGTTAGGGGATTTAAGTGGCCTCTTTGTCCCTATTCCTCTCCTGGTTTCCTCTACCTTGTCCCACACCCCAAAACTGAAAGTGGGGCAGACAGGACACAACTGCCCAGGCTCTGAGGAAAGAGCCACCAAAAAGCCCCAAAAAGCCAAAAGGGTAAAAACAACCAAGGACAGCACCTGAAGAGAGGACAGGTCACTGTGGGTTCTCACCTGTGCGCACAATTCCAAGAAACTTCAGGCTACAGGAACAACAACAAACATGGGGTTTATTTTACACACAGGGGAAACAGAGAGCTCACTGCATCCTCAAGTGGCAGCCACCTCACCCAGGACGCATCAGTGATGGCAGCTCTTTGTGAGGTATTGGATTAGACCAACAAATGGCTCTTTGAGACACCAGGCCCAGGGCCTCTGGTGCTCCTTTCAGGCAACGTCAGAGACAGGACCAGAGGCCCAGTCTCTGCAGAGTCCTTCAGGTTCTCTTCCTGCTCGGAGGGCGGCTGCTGGACATTTCTTCTTTCTTCCTCGGAGGCCAGGAACGGACTTCTTCTCTCTTCTGAGTCTGGAACCATCGTCTTTCTTCTCCTGGGGGCTGGTGTCGTTGTCATCTTCTCCTGTTCTTCTCTTCGGGGACCTCCTTCTCTCTCTGGGCCTGGATTCCTCTCTTTTTTTTTTCCTTCTTTTTCCCCTCCCCATTTTTCTCACTCCTTTAGGCCCCCTCCGATCCTGGCTTATGTCCTCTATCAGAGTACCATCCACAAGTCTGATTGGACCATTTTTCAATCCTGGAGCTGATTGGACCTACCCATCAGCTCCTAGCACCTAACTGGTCCATTCAAAACCGCAGTTGCTGGGCAGCAGCAACTGCCACAACTGACTTGGAGCAGCAGGGTAAAAGGCTCCTGCCAGCTCCCACTGTTAAGGCAGCTTGGTTCCCAGAAATTGCTTCTGTAGCCCCTGATGGCCTTTCATGCTCTACAGGGCAGCCACAGTGTGATGAAAGAGACCAGGTTTTGCATCATAAAGCCTGGCTTCAGTCTGAGACCCACCATGATTCACAATGCTAATTAACTAGTAACACCAAATGAAGCAATTTCTTATATATTCCATATACGTATATCACCTAAAGTTTGTCTTTAGATCAAATTTGATTCTCGCTGAACTCCCAACTGAAAAGCAGAATAATGCTCCATGTTTCCATGGGGATTTGTGAAATGACTGATAAGCATGGCTGGAGGTTGTGGTGAGGGTTGAGTCCAGGTCCTGTGAGATGAGGTTGGGGCCATAGTTTGGGGCGGGTAGTCCCCGAGCAAGCAGCAAAGCCTACTTGCCTGTGTTATTTCAGAGGCCTAATGGGGTCTTGTAAACTGTGAAGGCCCTTGCCTGAGTCTGCCAAATGAGCAGGTGACAGAAGCTTCCAACGAGGGTGAGGCCCCTTCTTTGAACAGCTGTTACTATTACTAAGACCTTTCTTTCTGACTCCTTAAATTTTCATCTATTTTGTATCAAACAGTTGAATATAATTCTTTATATCAGTTCTTTAAATATGACATCACACAGAAAAGTAATTTTCTCTTCTTCAGTCTAACAATTCATCTCCTTCAAAAAGTTCCTTTTGAAGGAACTCCTGGTCTCTTTTAAAGTAGTCCTGGCATTTTAATCACTCGCAAAATGTAACCCCTTATCTTCACTACCATGTAGTGGTGTCTAACTGGAGTGGAGAGAAGTTGGGGGCAGGGGACTCTGTTCCATCACTGGGCCAAGGGACAATCACCGACTTTGCCAGACTGTTACACTGTTTGCTCGGTGAGCTCCTATTACAGTTTTCCATGAGTTTCTCAAGAAGTTCTTATGCTTCTGCAGCTGGATTGAAGCTAAGTTCAGGTTCTTATCTTGATCTCTATGTAGATTTTTTTTAGTTGGATTCAGCCTAACAGTACAGGATGGCAAGATATCTTAGGACTGAGTCTCCAATTCACCAAGTCCCCTCCCTCCTATTACCTGTCTATACAATAAACACACTTTCTATATCTTCATCTACATCATAATCCAGAAGGAGAGGAAGGATATTGCTGAACACATTGCTTTTAAGGCAGGTCATAGAAAGTGTCTCTCCAGTCCCTCTTATCTACTCTTCTATGGTGGGCCATCCATGGTGGCCACATCCTAGTCTCTGGAACATGATAATGTCACCTTAGATGACAAAAGGGACTTTTCAAATGTGACAAAGTTGGGATTTTTAAAAAAGGTTTATTTATGCATACAAGACCTGGGGTGTAGGCCAGAGGTGTGGAGTGGTGAGAGGATTCACTAGAGACAGAGTAGGGAGCAGAACAGGCAGGTCTACTGAAGTACATCGCTAAGGGGAGCAGTGGGGCAAGACAGGAGAGGTCTGCTGTGCCATGTGGGAAAATCCCTGGCCAGGGATCGAACTCCTGCTGCAGTGGCTGTGGTTAGCTTCATAGTGCTGAGACTTAACCGGTTGCACCACCAAGGAGGCCCTATTTATTTATTTTTAAAAATTTATTTATGCACACAAGAGCTGGGGTGTAACCAGAGGTGTGGGGTGGTGAGAGAATTCACCAGAGACAGTGGGGAGCAGAACAGGCAGGTCTACTGAAGTACATTGCTGAGGGGAGCAGCGGGCGAGGCAGGAGAGGTCTGCTGTGCCATGTGGGAAGCTCCCTGGCCGGGGATCTAACTTGTGCTGCAGTGACTCTAGATAGCTTCATAGTGCTGAGACTTAACCCCTTGCACCACCAGGGAGGACCAAAGTTGAGATTTTGAGATGGGGACATAATCTTGGATTACTCAGGTGTGCTCTGTATATAATCATCCTTGTTCCCATAAGAAGGAGACAGGAGTTTTGACAACAGTAGAGGTGAAGGTGATTGGCCACAGAAGCAGATACTCATGGGAGTGATGCAGCCAGGAGCAGGGGCATGCAACAGTCTCTAGAAGTGAGAGGGACAAGGAGGGGATTCTAGCCTGGATTCTCTGGAAGGAACGAGCCTTGCCAAGTGACCTTAGGTCTCTGTTCTCCAGAGCCCTATGAGAATAAATTTGGGTTGTTTTAAACCACATGTTTGTGATGCTTTGTAATAGCAGCCCCAGGAAACTAGTCTTTTTGACCATTGTCACTCACTCACAGTTCCCCAAGCATGTCAGAATGGTGGGGTCCCTGTCACCCTCTTGTCCACCAGCATATCTGGTGACAACTGGTCCAAAACTGGCTGAAATTCAAGTACAATCTGACTTTTTACTTCTTTTCCACCTCTTGATAAGAACCAGGATTGAATCCTACTGCTTCCTCAACTTGGTATTGGCCCACACCTCACCTCTCAGACCTGAACTATTAAAAAAATATTAGAATTAAATACAACAGGTGCTTGAATAGTCGTCTGTTCAATATTGTTTTATTAGATTGATGAAAAGAAAATCCCAGCAGACGTTGAACAAAACATTATTCTAGGACCTGGTTTTGTTTTGCCTCATTTTGCTTAAAGTTGCAGTTTCTGAGAACCTAGTAATGCTATTAAGTGAGGACTTCCCAGACTGTGTAGAGATGATAAAGTAAATGAAATGGAAGATTTGGTAGTTTTGTACTGAATTTAGGGGTGTGTGTGTGTGTGTGTGTGTGTGTCCCCCACATACATATCCTTTTAAATCATCTTCATTGGCATGTAAGTAATGCACAATAAAATAAATACATTTTAAGGGTACAGTTTAATGAATTTTGAAAAGTGTATATACTTCTTTAACCACCACTGAAGTTAAGATATAGAACATGTCTATCTCCCCACCAATGAACCTTCTTATGTCTGGGGTGGTCAATTCTTCAACCCTAACTCTGGGCAACCTGCCTTCTGTATGTATAAAATCTGGGCATATTGGATATATTCATTTGCTCAGTATTCATATTTGTTGAGGATTTATTCAATAAAAACTATAAACCATCTTCCCCATTAAAAAGGTAGAGAAAACTCATGGTTTAAAGAAGATTCAGGGCCTCCCTGGTGGAGCAGCTGTTGGACGCTGCGCTGTGGAGCTGTCGGCAGCAGTGACCCGCGTTCGAGGCCTCGCCAGGGAGATTCCCAAATGGCGCGGCAGACCTCTCCTGCCTTGCCCACTGCTCCCCTCAGCAGTGTATTTCTGTCCATCTGCCTGTTCTGCTCCCCACTCTGTCTCTGGTGAACCCTCTTGCTGTTCCACACCTCTGGCCTGCACCCTAGCTTGCATGCATAACTAAATAAATCTTTTAAAAAAAAAGATTCAGAATCAGGGACAACAGCAGCTTCCTGGACAGATTTTAACCCCTGTGTTGGTCCTACAGTGGCAACCTGTCTCCTTTCCCATTCTTCCTCTCTTCTCCTTCCCAAGGTCTGCTTCATTTCCATAAGGAATCATTTTTTTTTTAAAGATTTATTTATTTATGCAGACAAGCTGGGGTACAGGCCAGAGGCATGGGGCGGCGAGAGAGATCACCAGAGACAGAGTGGGGAGCAGAACAGGCAGATTGTCGGAAATACAGCAGGCGAGGCAGGAGAGGTCTGCCTCGCCACGTGGGAATCTCCCCGGCTGGGCATCGAACTTTTGTCGCCACTGCCGACAGCTCCACAGCGTAGCGCTGCTTAACCGCTGTGCCACCAGGGAGGCCCCATAAGGAATCATTTTTGATGGATAAGGAAAAAGAGAGAGGCCTTGGGGATGAAGAAATGTTTTGTTTCTTGCTCTGGGTGTTCATTACCTAAGCATGTTCAAATTCATCAAGCTGTGTACTTAGGTACCATTTCCTTTGTGTGTAAATTTTAGTTAATTTAAAAACTTTTTAAACTTTTGAATATTCCAGTTGTGGTAAAATATAAAACATGAAATTTACCTTAACTGTTTTAAAATGTGTCACTCATTGACATCAAATACATTCTCAGTGTCTCAACCACCATCGACATGCTCCTCCTTAATCCCTGGCAACCGTCATTCTACTTTCTGTCTCCATGAACTTGACAGCTCTGGGTACTTCATCAGGTGTTTGTCCATTTGTGACTGACTTACTCACTTAGTATAACGTCCTCAAGGTTTACTCATGTTGTAGCATGTGTCAGAATTCCCTTCCTTTTCAGAACTTTATGGTATTCCACTGCATGTATAAAACTGGGTTTTTTAAAAATGAAAGTAAAGATTAAGACTGTATAGGTGTGAGAAAGTTTTGGACCACATATGAATCATTTCATTTCTTTACAATGAGCTTTATTTAGTGCTCTACGGGTCAGCATTATGTAAAGCATATTCTGTCTATTCTCATATGCTCCTCAAAATGCCCCCCCTCCATTTTTCAGATGATAAAACTCATCTATAAAGTCAAAGCGGTAAATAACTTTCAGAAGTCACGTGGCAGGAAAAGAGTTGTACTGGGCTGTGGGACTGTCTCCTCACGGAATTGTTAATGGGTACCCATGAGAGGGTGCCTTCTACTTTAAAGAACCATGTAAAGTCTAAGTCAGCACCCAAGCCCATATATACACAGTGCCCTAAAGACAAGTTGTCGCTCTGATTTTATTGCACCAGGAAACCATTTCAAGTATGCACCTTTGTCCTGGCTGTGCTGGACCTGCCACCTCCAGTTCCATGTCCCCAACCCCTGTGGCAGACAGGAGGAAGTACAGGCTGTGTAGGGGCTTACTCCCCACGCTGGGCTCTGCAGGATGTCTGAGTGGCCAGTTGGCTAAGCCATATCGACCCCAGCCCAATACCCCTCGCCCTGCCTCTCCTTGCTCATTCCTCCTGCCCTTCCCTGGCCATCCTTTCCTCTGTGGAGGCTTGTCACCCTCCTGGGAGTGTCTGAGGGTCCAGTTGGTGCCACCCAATTCTGTCTTAGTGTGGCCCTGACACCTCCCATCGAGTGCTGTGTCCTGGTGTCCCAGCCACTCCAGGCTCGACTCTGCATGCTGGCCGCACTGCCTAGCACTGCCTGAGCATGTGTCCACAGGGCCCTTTGCAAAACAGACACTTGTGGGTATGGTCTGGACTATGCAGACTTCTCAGAAATCTGAGGTTGGTAGGGTTGAATTTTGAATGTTGGTCTCCTTAGAGCCATCAAAGCATCTATGCTGATTTCTTTTTGTTGTACTGTATCCCTGGAAATCACCCCCTAAAAGGATTTATAAAGCAGGAAGAATATAAGTGAGAATTGCATTTCTGACAAAGGCTTTGTCGGACACATTATAGGTAATGTAGTGTCATAAATGCAAAGCTACAAGTATACAATTTATATTTACACGCAGATAAGTCTTCTTTAAGAACAAAACTCTGATCATTACACCCAATTAGAGGTTAGCAGATTCATGGATGGAGAGTCACTGAAGGGGACAGTTAAGAAGGCTAACAATGACAATATTATTTCTTCAGGAGAAGAAGAGGTCGTAGCAAGGCTAGAATGCTTAGAGGACCTATGTTAAGTTGGCAAATACCTGTGAAAAAACATTTTTTGCTCTTTACTATATCTAAAATAATAAAAGTTGTTATTTTGAAAACCTGCTTAAGGATTCTACCAATAAAACGACCAACTAACTACAGAACTAGTGAGTTAAACCTAAAGCCACTTTTTATTACTTATTTTATAAAATGCTTATTTTCTTTTTTTTTAATAAAATGCTTATTTTCAATGACAAGTTTGTCTAGGAAAGGTACTGTTCTAGCAGAAAATAAAACTTTAGTAAGAGTTTTGCCAATGTTATGACTTAAGTTAACATTTACAAACCAAACATCTTCAAATATGTTATAAGTGTTAAATTTTTAACTGACCATAAAAAATCTTGTTATGAAATTCTATAAGGAAAAGGAAAAAAAAACTCTTTGTGGAAAATAAGAAATCTTAGTGATTTCTTTAGTGAAGAGTAAACCTAGGATTTGTAATGAAATATAACATTAGGACAATAAGTGCATTTTCTTATTTAGTGTTTACATGTCATAGTCAAATATTATTTGGAATATTCTGAACTCTCTAGGGTTGGATAACAGGAAACTACTGAGCTTTACAAAAATATTTACTTTTTAAACCATGCAACATGCTCCATAAGAATTCATTTTGTGGACACCTATAAATTAATGTTATAAATATCAGAAGAAAAATTTCAAAAGACAAAAATTCAGAAAAAAGGACTCTAAAGAATTAAAGACAGTGTTAGTAGGGAGAAAATTCTAAAAAAAGAGAAGAAAAAAAAAACCCTAAACTGAAAAGAGACCAAAGGTTAATTTTTTTTTCTTTTCTTTTTTTTTTTTTTTTTATACATACAAGCTGGGGTACAGGCCAGAGGCGTGGGGCGGTGAGAGGGTTCACCAGAGACAGAGCGGGGAGCAGAACAGGCAGATCAGAAGTACACTGCTGAGGGTAGCAGCGGGCGAGGCAGGAGAGGTCTGCCGCACCATGTGGGATTCTCCCCAGCTGGGCGTGGAACTCGCGTCGCTGCTGCCGACAGCTCCACAGCGCAGCGCTTAACCGCTGCGCCACCAGGGAGGCCCCAAAGGTTAATTCTTTAAAATGACTTATGAATTGTTTCATAGTTCTTATTCTAGGTTTTCTTGTGTAAGAAATCTACAATATAGTCACTTAAAAAGCAGAGAAAGTCAGGCTGGAATGGAAAAATTCTGCTTTCTCTTTTTCTTTCAAGTTTAAGGCATATTTTTGTCTATTTCATGAAAAAGAACAAGTCAATAGAATTAACTTGTTTTAAAAAGTCAGTGATTCCACTACTCAGCAATCAAAAAAGATAAATTCATGCCATTTGCAGCAACATGGATGAAGCGGGAAGGGATTATGCTTAGTGAAATAAGTCAGAAGGAAAAAGAAAAATATCAGATGGTTTCACTTATAGGAGGGATATAAGGAAACCAAACATTGGGTCAGAAAAAAAACAACAACCTAGCAGGTAATTTAGAAATCAGAGACATTCTGCAGGGGAGGGAGGAGGAGAGGGATCAAAACAGGGGAGGGCAGAGCCCAAGAGACTATGGTGATGGTTTATGGGTGATTTGGTGGTGGGAATTTTATGGGGATTACACCTGAAGGGAGAAATCGAACACTGTACAAAAATGAACAACAATGTAAATAAATAAATACATTAAAAATTTAAAAAATAGTCAGTGATTCTATAAGAAATGTCTTAGAATTTAAAGAATGATTGGGTACTGTGAATGTAGTGCTGCTTAACATTTTATAACTACTTTAGATTACATAGTGGGTGTTTAAATTACAGGGGTAGAAGAAAGTGATCACCCTTTGCACTGCAGATTAAAAAAGAAAGTGTGTAAATATAAATATAGTATTTGATCTTTAAAATAACCTTAGGGATACTCAAAAATATATATAAATAAAAATTTAAAAAATTCTATTAAATAGAGAAAAAATGTTTCAGTGAAATTTCTAAGTAACAGACTAGAAAAAAATCTATCTGGAATCTTGCTCATAGGTGATTTCTATTTTTTATTGCACATTTCAATGTTTAAAATGATAGGTTAGATAGACAGTAGTTTTTCATATTGCTCCTACTCCTGTGATGGGAGGGCACCTGCCTTCAGTGTCGTGTCTACCTCAAATGATGGCAATAAGACATTCTGTCTTTTTTTTTTAATATGAATTAAAGTCAGAACACTAACTTGAAAAAATACTGTCATATTGCAAATTTTTACTTCTTTATAAATTATAGCTCTCAGTCTCATCTCCAAACCCACTCACAAGTATATCAAAGGTAAACAAGAAAGCTTATTCTTGTTATTCATTTATCAAGATAGAATTTAAGGAACCAATCAAGTAGTCACATCCATTTGGTGAGTTGTACTGCTGTCTGAAATGCCAATTAAATTTCCTAAAATGACCAAAGCTTTCTGTCAGAATGCTTTTCAAACTAGGATCTTCCAGTATTCTTCTCACCCAAGGGAACTAAGCCCTACTGCTTGAAGCCCAAGGCATCCACAGTATGTGTTAGTTAGCGTCTCTCCTACCCAGATAGAGTAGTGCTAGATACATACCAGTGAAGGGAGAATTGAGGAAACCATCACTCAAATTTCTGTCTTTGTCAATCTGTTTGAGAAAGGCTGCAAGGATATGTATGGGGTATTAGCATATTTCAAGCCTAGAGGCTGTCCCATTTGTTCTACCCCAAGTACAACCCCTAATGAACTAGCTGCACACATTCATCTGAGAATGGGAAATCACAACCTTTTCACTAGGCTGTTAGTGGGGCACCCTTCATGACATAAAACTCAAAGTTCACTGTGGAATATGGCCCCAAATAAGTCATCAGGAATTTAAAGTAATACATACAAAGAAATGAATCAAATAGGAAAGTGTATGGCTAAATAAAGGTCACTATATTTAGGAGGAGTTGCAGGTGAGGAGGGCACCAGGCTCAGCATCACCACTGCTCATAGGTTTATAAACAGTGACCAAGACAGAAAAGTATTGTGTGCAGTACAGAAAATTCTGTCATCTCCCAAACACACACACACACACACACACACACACACACACACACACACACACACACAAATAGCTTCCCTGTCAGACCTGCACTGTGTGGATGACAAAGAGGGCACATGTCTCCCATCAGCACATCTACTAACACAGGAAGCAAGACCCAGACTCTTTTATTTGTGTTGTAGAAAGCAAACAAGTTGCCCATGAAGAATGGTTAGGAACTTGAAGAATTTTATTTTGTACTGTTAAAAAAAAATGTAGGTCATTGCTTCATCTGTATAAAAATTTTTCTGGCAAAAATAGTTAACTTTTAACCTCCCATTCAAAAATTTCACAACTTCAGGTATTTAAAATACACTTAAAACTTTTCCCTGCTTTTATTTTATGTAGTACATTTTCAAAGTCATTAGCTGGCTCATGAAGTTGAAGAGTTTCTTTTGAAACAAAGTTCAAATCTTTACTAGTATGTAATGGACCAAATCAGCATTCTCTGGGTCAACTGTACTATTTTTTTTCTTTTGTTTCCCCTTAATGATATAAAGTTGGGAAAAATGGGCAAATCTGTACAATTCAGATTGAAGCACACAGTATCATTAAAACAAAACAAAACCAAACCTAAGGCATGCCTACCGCACTTTCATTTCACTGTCCTCAGCTGTTTAAAATACTCCTGGTGTTGATGCATTTGACCTGCTTCCTACCAGCAACCTCTGGCCCTCGTCCAGAATCCCTGCCCTGAGGTAACTGCTCATCATCAACTGTCTTGAAGCAGCTTGATGTCTGGGCCTCATATGCAATTCAGAAACTCAAATGACACTGTATGGACTTGCTCTAAACCTTTTTTGAGTGGTTTTGGCAAATATCCCAAATGAAATCCAACTCTAAGTTAAAGTATCAGAGATAGGGCTAAGTGCATCTGTGACTTTCTAGGCTGCTCAGAGGCTCTGGAGAATTTAGGAATAAAAAAACCTAATCACCCCCAACTGAAGTGACCGAAGATACCTGCTGCTTTGCCACAACGGAACAATTACCTGCAAAGACTGGGGGAGCCCACATGAACAGGAACACTTACAAAGTAGCCAGAGTTTCTGGGCTCTTGGGTTGTTGTGAGAATCTTTAAAGGCCAATGGCCACTACGTCCCACTTTGCTGACACCTCCCCAGTCAGCATTAGAACAGCAAGCAACAGCACACAGAATCCTGGTCTGTTCCTGAGCTTTTTCCTCCTCAATTCCAGCTCTGTCTCCCTTTCAAGCACTCTATCTGCGATTTGAATTGCACTTTGGTTTGGGATGATAGAAAAGAGTTGTTATGAAGCTGTCTGGAGAGACCATCGCTAGATGGCCAAGTCGTTTGGTCTGGCCCTGTTGCTGCTGGCCTTGCTTGACCGTCCTGCATCTGGGAGGAATAGAGGGGTCCTGTGCAGCTCTACATTGGTGGTGGCAGCTGGTCCCCCTACATCAGGTGTGTCTGGGGAGCTTCGGCCTTTCCCACTGACCAAGAGCACTTTGCTTCCTGCTCTGCCCTCTTGTGGGGGCTGCTGGGTGCTGCCTGAAGGGGTCAGGCCTGCAGGAGTAGACACTAGCAGGGAGCTGCTCCTTGCTGAAGTCTGCTGCTTGACCTCCTGTTTGGCCAGCCTCTGCTCTATTGCCAGCAGGCGGTGGCTGCCACTGAAGAGCTTGGCTGGGTGGCCCTTCCCATGAACCTCAGACAGGGCTACTGTTTTGAAGTCTGTTGCGGGCAGAGGGGCCCCCGGGTAAGCTGTCTGTCCCAGGGAAGAGGCAGAATGAGTGGAGCAGGGCGGGAATCCAATGGTCACTGCCGGCAGGGCTGAGTGGGGGCGCAGGATGAGAGGGCTGACACCCCCAGGTTTTTTGGGCCCTAGCCCACAGACTTCTGGGCAATACTGGTTGGTCATGCCCTGCTTAAACTTCTTCCAGCCCAGGTGGTAGATCTCCAGCAGGTTGAGAAAGAGAGATAGGCAGGCCACCGCCAGCATGAAGATGATGAATATGGTCTTCTCCGTGGGCCTGGAAATGAAGCAGTCCACCGTGTTGGGGCAGGGCCACTGTGCACAGCGGTACAGCGGCTTCAACTTAAAGCCGTACAGAAAGTACTGGCCCACGATGAAGCCCACCTCGAACATCATCTTAAAGACGATGTTGAAGACGTAGGTCCGCAGCAGGGCCCCTGCGATCCGTACTCTGCCCAGCTCATCCAGGGCGGGGGTCCGGTCCTTGGCGCCCAGGAGCAGGCCGCCCCCCTTCTGTAACTCTTCCTCTCGTTCTTTCTTCTTTTCCTCCACACGCGCGATGTGCAGCACGTGCCCCAGGTAGATAAGGGTGGGTGTGGACACGAAGATGATCTGCAATACCCAAAAGCGGATGTGGGAGATGGGGAAGGCCTGGTCGTAGCACACGTTCTCACAGCCTGGCTGCTGCGTGTTGCAGGTGAAGTCCGACTGCTCATCTCCCCAAACCTCCTCAGCAGCCGCGCCCAGCACCAGGATCCGGAAGATGAACAGCACAGTCAGCCACACCTTGCCGATGACAGTGGAGTGCTCCTGTGCATTCTCTAACAGTCTCCCAAGGAAGCTCCAGTCGCCCATCGCTTCAGATCATTAACCCTATAAGGGAACAGTGCTTGTTAGCAGGAAGACTCTGACAGGTAAGCTGAACAGTCCAACCACACGGAGGGGCAGGCTCTGAGTCCTGGAGGAGTGTTAGAACTGTATCCCCTCTGACAAACGTGAGGTGCGCGCGTGCTCGCGTGTGCACTCTGTGTGTGTGTGTGTGTGTCCATCACGCTGTTGAGTAGGGTTAGATCAATGTTTACAACACCGCCAGCTACAAGTGCTGGAACAGAGGAGGTAACCACAGGCTAAATGCTCACTGCAGAGATGAAGAAAGCCGAATCGGGAAGAGAAGTAACTCACCCAAGACACAATGCTCCCCTGGTCTCCTGACTCCCTACACTGTTTTTTCCCAGAGTAGGATTCTAGAAGGAGCTTGGGCACTTTGTACACAGCTGGGGCCAGTTTCTAATCCTGGCCTTTCTGCTCATGTGAGATAAGAGTGATCTTTTCTCAAATTGCTGCCATTTCCACAACACCTTCGGCAAAATGAATCCACTACTGCTTCCATTATTTCTTCAGCTTTCACTTAGCAAATGATGCATAAGTGGTTAACTCGTTACATGTCCTTGAGCAGGACCTGTGTTCCCATTTCTAAAGTGGGGGTGATGTCTCTAGAAGCAAGGAAAACAAAGGAGAATATAAACAGCTGGGATTACATCAAACTAAATAGCTGCTGTACAGCAAAAGAGACAGCAACAAAGCAGAGACAAACTACAGAATGGGAGAAATTATTTGCACCCCATGCATCTGATAAGGGACTGATATCAAAGATCTACAAAGAGCTTATAGAACTCAACAAAAACAAAGCAAACCCAGTCATAAAAATGGGCAAAAGAGCTAAAAAGACACTTCTCCAAAGAAGTGCAAATGGGCATATGGGCATATGAATGGGCATATGAATAAATGTTCAACATCACTTATAATCAAGGAAATGCAAATCAAAACCACAATGAGATACCACCTCACACCTTGTGAGAATGGCCCATATTAAAAAACCTGGAAACAACAAAAGCTGGTGAGGATGTGGACAAAAAGGAACCCTTTTACACAGCTGGTGGGAATGCAAACCAGTCCAGTCACTATACAAAGCTGTGTGGAGTTTCCTCAGAACACTAAAATGGGTCTACCATATGTCCAGCAATTCCACTCCTAGGAATCTATCCAAAGAATACAAAAACACTAATTTGAAAGGAAACTTGCATTCCTATGTTTATTACTGCACTATTTACAATAGCCAAGCTATGGAGACAACCAAACTGCCAAAACAGACAAATGGATCAAGATGTGGTACATACACACAATGGAGTACTACTCAGTGACGAAAAAGATAAACTCATACCATCTGTGGCAAAATGGATGGACCTGGAAGGAATTATGCTAAGTGAAGTAAGTCAGAAGGAAAAGACTAATATTGGGTGGTTTTGCTTATTAAGAAACTGAACAAAAGGTCAAAAAAAAAAAGACAAAACTTGCAGGCTGACATAGATCTGAGGCATACAGGAGGGAGGGGGGAGGAGAAGGGTCAAAACAAGGGCGGGAAGAGCAGGAGGGCATATGGTGATGGTTCACAGGTGCTGTGGTGATGGAAGAATTATGGCGACTACCCCTGAGGGGAGAAATGAAATACTATCTAAAAATGAACAATGATGCAAGAAAGCAAACAAATAAAATGGGGGTGATGGTCACATGGTCATGTGCAGTGAACTGCTTTTGGGAGAAGGGAGGCAAGACCTGTGGGCTCACTTTGTGAAGGTAGCAGTGCTCCTTAGATGCAGGGACCAAGATTAGGTATCTTCCATGTCACTGGGCTCAGACAGGCAGATGCTGCCAACCAGAATCACCAGGTAGCACCCACGTTATTGTCACTATTTGCGGAAAGGAAAGTGGTCTAAACTGTAGTATATACACATATCTTCAGTGGAAGCAAAGAATACTCTTCTCATTTTTAATTTTTAAATGCTTAAAAATACAAAATTTTATGAATTGTTTGAAGGCAAATAAAACAAAACTATTTACCATGATTTCAAGAACTGGACAAGTGTGTCAATGCTCTCTTTAGAAGAAACTTGCAACTCTTGATTTTGGATGTTGAGATATTTAGAGAAGTCTTACTTTTCTCCCTTCTCGCCATTCTCTTTGCCCCACACTGTGGCCAACTTCTATCCTATTCTGCATGTTCATAGGAGAGGACATGTTTTAACAGAGAAAAACTGAAAACAACCCACTCTCCATGTTGGATGTAGAGGAATCATTCAGGTTACAGCCTGCCTCTCCTTCACACTATCAGTTCAAACTCATCCTACATGGCCCCACAGCCAGCTCTCTGGGCTGGGCTGGGAACTCAACCTGTCCCTCACCTGAAGCCCCTGACTGGCATCTGTGCCCTTAGCTCTTGCCCTTCCACCCATTCTGCTGGAGACCTGCTGGTGGGCACAGAACAAAAGCAATACACAGTGTGTTGTGTGTCTGGAACTCAGGGCAGACCAAACTTCCTGTGGTCCCCCAAAACTCTACCTTTATGCTTTTTCACATGTTGTTTCTTTAACATGAAACTCAGCCCTAGTCCGGGCACTGATCTGTTAACCTGTCTCTTACCTTTACTCGTTCTTCCTGGGCCAGTATTTCAGGCAAATGTGGATGTCTGTGTTCTCTTTCTCCTTGTCATTGTCCTGGTTTAATGACTGTCTCTCCCCTCTCTGTTCCTGGGGGTTCTCTCCATCTCTCATCCTCCCGCCTGCTAACTTTCAAGTGGCATCCCCTTTCCTTGCTGTCTCAGGACAAGACCCACATCTGAGTCTTTATAGCAGACCCCTTGAACTTTGACTGCTGGTGGACTTTCCTCTTTAATTCTAAGTCTAAGGTAGGGGTTGCTCACACGAAGCCTTTCCTTCTTGTGCCTGCAGGAAGGACAACCCAGCAGGGTACGTTTCTGGAGTTCTCTAGGGAAAGGTCACTTTGAGAATTTAAAGCTTTCCCCTGCCACCTTCCCAGACACTCAGGTAGTTCTGCCTTGGCAAGCACATGTTTGCTAAATAACAGCTGCCAGGATGTGCTGGAACTGAGGGCCAGGCAGGCTTGTCACACATGGCTGGTGGTAAATGGGGTGGTGCCGGAGGGGATGCTTGTGCTTGTCACAAACTGGAGAGCATTGCTGGCATTTCTAGGGAGGCATGGGGGTGACCCCCACAGTAAAGGCCTGTCTTCCCACCCAAATGCCCATTGTGCAACTGCTGAGAAACATGGGGCTAAATATGTATTCACTTAAAAAGCAGACAGAGGATTCAGGGCAGCTTATTGTGGCATCTGTATTATTTTTTCCTTGCTGATTCAGTCTTGCTAGAATCCTTAGGTCCAGATACTTTCCAATACATGCTTGTAAAATTGCATTGTGACCTCTGACTACAATATACAGAATTATGTCACATTACCATCTGCATTTTTAGTAAGAAATCTGGCAGCTACCAAGCTCAGTACATCTTAATTTACTAGTGACTTGGTTGATTAAGAGTGTGTCCTACTTGGAGTGCCCTTCTCTCATGCACTGAGTAGCAGTGTGCACTGGTAAGAATATTCTGGAAAGGATTTTAGTGATATGTAAAAGTAAGGATAATTTTGACCTATAATTCTGCTTCTAGGACATCATACTGGAGAAATAAGTAGAGATTTTGACAAATGAATGTACATGGATATTTATTGTGATATTATTTGTAAGAAGGAATAACTGGAAACAGAAGTGTCACCTAATTGCTGAATAGTTAAATAAATGACCATGACTGGCTGTCCACAGCTGACCTCTTGATCTGGCTAAACCAACTCCTACTCCCACTTCTCCTCTACCTTGCTTGCCTTTAATGTGACCAGTAAAGTAAATTCTTGTTTTCCCTATCTTTCTGTTGCTGGAGTGACTAAAAAGGCAGGTCTGTCCAATAAAGTGTAAGAAGTCTGCTGGGGAATTGTTTGGAAAGGGCAGATGCTACTTGTGCTGTTCTTTCTCCTCTTCCCACATCAAGAACAGAGGTGGTAACTGGAGCTGGGCCATCACCTTGCAAGTGTATGTGAAAAAGCATGAGGGATGGTCAAAGATGTCCCAAGGAACTGCTGTGACACCGTAGACGTGTTGACTCAAACCTAGCAGCCACCTCCAGATTTATGTGAGGGGAAAAATCCCCTCACAAAAAATTTGTTGAAGTTAGGGTTTCTGTTGTTTGCAAACAAAAGAATTTTTAATTGACACGTTGTCTTAAATTCCTCATATGATAATGTCCGGCATAAATGAAAAGTGGTGGCTCATTCATAAGTAGTAAAACATAAAGTATTCATTAAATGTAATAAGAATATTAATGACATGAAGAAATGTTCATGTTATAGTACTAAATGACAAGAGCCTACCACAAACTTATGCCAATCTGATGCCAGTTATTTTACATATGATTCATATATGCAAATAGGAGAAGGAACAGCAGGAGTGACAGATATGTTAGCCAGGATGTTTCTGAGAACTGGGTAATTGCTTTTTTTTCCCCAAACTTTTTTGCATTTCCCATAACAGCCTAACACATTTATCATCATAAAATATTAATTACCATGACTTTCGTATTCGAAGTTTTAGCTTTTTAAAAAGTCTGCTGATTCCCTTTTCACTATTCCTACATTATGCTTTCTACTCCTTAAATCTCTTTAGTCATGTTCCTGATAAGCACACAAATAAAATACAAAGTATGTTGCATTATTAGTCTAGAGTTAAAAGATAACTATGATGGGCTAGCTAAGGTGAAAAAGACCTTGGCATTTTCTATTATTGATGACATGGAGTTTAAATTGGGTTGCAGTCTCCTGTCTTGGCATCTACCAACTTCTCCCAAAGACTCTAAGTACTGTAAGGGCTGGACAGTTTGCATTCTCTGCTCTCTGCTGTGCCTTACACTTCATGATTTGGGTTTAGTTTTGGGAAATGCATGCATGCATGAGTGAAAAAAATCAAAAGACTGACCATGTGTTGGAATGCTGGAGATCTGGTCCAAGTCTGAATGAAATGGGAGCTACCCAAGGAGAGGAGATGTGCCCTTCTTCTTCTAGCTGTTAGACTCCAGCTTACTCCAAACTGCATATAGAGCTTCATGAGGCATTTTATTAATATCACTTTTTAATCATATCACAATTACATAAGGAAATAACAGCCGAGGAGTGAGACACAATCAGAAGAGTAAACCTCTGCGGGGGAAGCACAGAAAAAGCATGGCAGAAGCAGATTCCCAATGTACTAGGGGCTGAGATCCAGTGAGAATACAAGGCAAGGCAATAAAATTTTACTTCTGAGTACTGTTTGAAAGAGGAAAACACCTTCTCATCGTCAATGTGTTGGGCCATTTTAGGACAAACCTAGAACAGCTTCTTAAAGCTCATAATGTGATTACTTACTTTTGTAAGGTACGTCTGATGTATTATAGAGCACTGACCATGAGGTTAGGAGTACTTTTTAGATAACTGACAGGAAATCTTGTCAGTGGGGTTACATGGTATTTGGATATGGGGCACTAAGGATCTCTATGAGATGTCATTTGATTGTTTTTTATTTTTATCTCCATGAAAAATTTGATTGTACTAGTGAAGAACAAACAGATCCTTTATTTCAAAACTGACGTGGCTGCTTTCATATTCTTCTGACAGTTGAATTCTTTTCCCTTGGTCTTCTGGATATATTAAGTTTTCCCTTTAGATCAATCAATAGTGTCTTACTGAGTGATAATCCTGAGTTAACCTCTGGGCTACAGGCTGGATACAGTAGAAGTAAAACCTTGGTCTCACCCTTAAAATCTATTTGTCGAGAAGGGAAAACTGAGGAAAATGGGGGAGTTATATAAGTGCAGTGGAATTTCAGAGAAAAAGGATATTAGTATTAAAATGTGGGACCAAGGAAGGTTACTCAGAGAAGAATGGAGGGTGGCCTAGGGTTAGGAGATGTGGCTTTAGTTAGGAAGAAGGGAAATGGGAGTATGTTTTAAGAGCAGAACATTCTGATGTCAGTGGGAATATCTGTTGGAAAGTAGTGAGTGAAATGCTGTTTATGCACAATAGCACCAGACTGTGGCCACATTCTGTACATAGTAGGGATTCAGTAAACAGGGTGGTACAAATGAAAAAAGGAGATAGAAATACTAAGTAGCTCTTAGTATTTCTAAGCGGGGAGAGATATGCTGACATCGTTGTTCAAGAAAAAAGGGACCCTTTTAGCAGTCTGCAAGGACTCAGACCGAGTTGGGGAACTCAGAGTGAATGTGGAAGGCCTGGCTGCGTGACAGGAGGGCAGATGGAAAGAGGAAGGAAGGGAGACAAATTCTGAAGACAAAAAGAAAGCAGAAGGGAGTGACTGACTGGAATCAGAGGAGGAAAGAGAGAGGTATGAATTAAAAACAAACCTTACATTTCGAAGCCTGGTAAGTGGAGAGAATACGGGCCTTTTAAAGATGCTGGGGAGAAGGTGCCAACTTGAGGCTAAAAGAAAAGATGAAGACTGGTTTTGTGACTGATTTATACTAGAGTGGGAGATCTGATTGAAAATCCCCTGGTGGAAGCTTATAGATATGGAATCAGCAATGTTGGGAAAAGAGTCTGCAGAATAACCCGCTCCTCCCGATTGAAGACAACAGAGCAGTGGACAGGATTTGAGGAAAGCCCAGTAGGGGAGAGAAAGAGAGCTATGAGGACAATAGTGTGTAAAGAAGGCAGACGTGTGGTGGTGTTTTGGCAAAGGATCATGATCGGACATAGTGGGTCAGGGCCTGTGACTGTGCAGAGATGGAGCCCAGCGGCCCCCAGTGTGTTGAGAGGAGCGACCCTTCAGCATGCGCCGAGTGAGGTTGGGTTTTCTTGGGTTCTTGGAATCTGTGCTCTGGAACATGTTTTACCCTTTTATTTCCCTCAAATTTTATTGATTTTCCCATAGTTTATGTAAGTATATAATTTGGGGAGAACAACATCACACCTTCCTATGTGCACATGCGCCACTCACCCTCCACCAAAGGCCCAATGCCAATGCCTTGTCACCTTCCTTCCTTATCCTAAATGAGCTCCCCCCTTGTTTTATTCTTTTAGATTTTATTTTTATTATGTTTTCCTCTAATCTACTGGCAAAGTTCTAGAAAATACACCCTTAGAAGGGAAAGTGGTCAGGTAGCTTCTGTTTGCTTCTAAAAGCCAGACACGACGGAGTCAGCAGAAGCTGGGAAAGCTGGGCAGCGCCAGGAGGATGTGGGACATCTGAGGTCCAGGAGGGCCTGACTCACCTGTGAAGAATGCTATTCATGTCAGAAGGTGCATTTCCTGAGAACAGTCAACAGGTTGTAGAAAGAAGGTGCTGAGAGCTGAGATGAAGCCAATGGAAGACTTTGAAAAGAAGGTGACTAACACAGTCAGCGTTCTTGAGAACATTTGAGAAGGATGGAAACAAAGAAGAGGCCCTTTGATCTCATAATAAGGAGGTCACTGAGGGTCGTCAAGTGACTAGCCTAGTGAGAGGGCAGGGACAGAAACAAGTCTAGCAAAGGGATAAGGAGCCCGCCTATGGGAGTAAAGTAGAGGCCATGGAACAGAGAGCATTTATACAATAAATATAGAACTCGAAGCAAGGAGAGGCACACAATGACCCAAGAAAATGTTTTCAAGATGGGGGAGTCTGTGAGTGTTTGACATTAGAGAGAATGGAGTCAGGAGGGATGAGGAAGATGGGGGAAGTGGCAAGTTGCTTAGCAGCCAGGATGGGAAGGCTGGGAGGGAGGGTCAAGGGGTGCTGACAAGACTTTCTCAAATCAGGCCAAAAAGCAGGTTGTCTTCTCAGGCAAGAGCAGGATTTGTGTCTTCGAGAAGAAAAGTAAGTTTGATAATGAAAAAAATTGGTAAGAAAGGGGTCAGGTTCCACATGTGCCCCTCGTGGCCAGACACCACATCTGTGTGCAAGATGCAGCTGTTCAGTGAGGACCGAATGGAGGCAGGGCATTCACTACGGAACAAAGCAGACCCTCTGCCTGGTGTGACCTGCACTCAAGCAGGAAGATATTTCACAAAAAGGAAGGAAGAGTTCCCAGAGGTTGTGAGTGCTAGGGAGAAACAGCAGGGGAGGGACACATACAGTTTGGAGAGGATGAGCCCCAAAGAGGAGGGCATCTGAGTGAAGCACTGATCTTCAGTTATAAGAGAAGAGGGTCCTGGGTAGAGCAGAGCAGGGAGCTCAGGAGGGACCACATGGGGTTGGGGACTGTGTGGTGGCAGCAGTCACACGGGAGGACACAGCAAGATGAGAGCTCCACGACAGCTCCACAACACAGGGTTTAACTGCTGCACCACAGAGGGGTGGGGGAGAGGGGGAAATGGCGGATAAGGGCACAAAATGGAATAGAAAAGAACACAAGGGACCATGGAGATGGATCACGGGTGAATTGGTGGTGGGCTACCCAAGGGGAATACAAAATGTAAAAGACATAAACAACAATAATAAAAATAAATAAATAAATAAATAAATAAATAAATAAATAAATAAATAAATAAATAAATAAAAAAGATGAGAGGTCGGAGAGGTAAGTGAAAAGACCACAGCAGTGAGGGGAACTTTGCTTTTACTCTAGGTAACAAGGGAAAGTACTGACAGTTTGGAACAGAAGAGGGGCAGCTTACATCTCTGCAGGACCACTCTGGTGGTTGTGTTGAGAATAGTTTGGAGGTCGGGGGGGTGAAAGCTTAGGGTCAGGTGAGGAGGCTTTGCTGTAATCCAAAGAAGAGGTGGTGGAAGCAGGAGGGGTGGTGAGTGTGCACATCTTCTGAAGACAGCACCAGCACCACTTGCTGATGGGCTGGCAGTCAGACAAGGCAGAAAAGCTGAGGACACTCCTGAGGTTTTGCCCTGAACTGAAGAAGGGAACTGACATTTGCCAACATGGAGAGGGTACAGGGAGGAATACAGGTGGAGAAGGGCATGGAAATCACCAATGCTGTTTTGATAATGCCGGGTTTGAAATCATCAGCCATACAAGTGTCAAGTCTGGAGTCATTATCAAATCCTGAGACTGGACTGAGAGCATTTAAGGGCCAGGGGGAGGAAAAGGGTATGAAGACCAAGCCCAGTAGTGTGCTAGCATCTGGAGGTGAAAACAGGAGAAAATAGCAAAATGCAAGCTTTAGATTCTTGAATGGATTAGAGTCAGAGGTGTAATTTCTATTATACTTGATGTCCTTTTTTTTTGATAATATATTAAGACTAAAAACATTGTTACTTAGTTTATAAAATAGAGGTAATATAGTATAAAGTAAGAATAGGTAAATTAATTTTGTATTAACTATTTGATAGTTTGGAGCTTTGTTGAGTAGGATTTTGCGGATCACAGGTCAGCTTAGCCAGAAAGAGTTCTATGTTCAATTAGTAATGTATGCTAGGGTTTGGTATTGGGCAGTGGGAAGCCCAAATGCTAATTTTTAAACAAGATTTATTTATTTATGCATATAAGACCTGGGGTGTAGGCCAGAAGTGTTGGGTGGTGAGAGGATTTACCAGAGACAGAGTGGGGAGCAGAACAGGCAGATTGACTGAAATACACTGCTGAGGGGAGCAGTGGACAAGTCAGGAGAGGTCTGCTGCGCCATCTGGGAATCTCCTAGCCGGGTATCGAACTTGTGCTGCAGTGGCTCTGGATAGCTTCATAGTGCTGTGCTTAACCTACTGCACCACAAGGGAGGACCCCAAATGCTATTTTTGACATACCTGACTTGGCACAAATCTAAAAGGACAGGTAGTTACAAATATGATACAATGAAAATGAACTTATCTAGTGATCTTTGTAGCTAGTGGAAAGATATTTGATAATGTCTTGTCATCCTTTACCTGCTTATTTCAAGCTTTCACACTTAAGACAGTAATTTCCAGATGACATAAGACCTAGTCATTACTATTATACCTAGAGCATAGTATTACATACTTATCAAAACTTTTCTCACAATTCTGTCCTGCCTTTCTAAAAGGAAACAGCATTAAAAATAAAGTTGTCAAAGTAAAAGATCCTTTCTTCTTTCATTCCATACAGTTGACACCAAAAGTCAGCCATTAAAAGTTGGTATCGTTTATAATTCAGTGACATGGCAATGTGGAAAAAATTAATCACAGAGACAAGCACAGAAGAGGAAAAACATGAATGGCTGAAGTTTCAGATTGAATAACATGATATTTGTTCCTCTATCTCAGAAGAAAAAGATTGAAAACTACTCACATTAAACATGACAACAACAGGATACCCCCACAGCAACAATGTAGAAATACTTGGTACCTGGAAGGACAAGTCCTCTGGTTTTGTTCTCTAAATTGTCTTGACAAATTTTGGCCCTTTATTTCTTTCATATGAAATTAAGGTAGTTCCTTAGATTGTGGAATTGTCAAATTTCACAAAAATCAGACACAATTTTGATTGGAGCTGCATTACATTTATAGATGAATTAATTTATCCTTTGACAATCTTGTTTCCTCACCAGTGAGTACCATGGCTCCGTTGACACAGAGCTATTTTTGTGCATTCAAAATAGTGCTTTGGGCTACTGCCCCTAAAATTCTGAAATACCTTTTGTTAGATTTATTCCTAAGTACTTTATAGTCATTCTAAATTTCTGTCTGGTTGTTGCTGGTGCTTATGAACATTGTTCTTCTATATTAATCTTATACCTAGTGACCTGTTAGCAAACTCTTGCTAGTCTAATAGTTAGAGATTCTTTGGATTTTCTATGTGAGACACACAATCACACAGTCTGCTGTCAAGGATAGATTGGTTTCTTCCCATCCTAATCCTAATTTCTGTTATTTCTTGTCCATTGTTTTCCTGGCCAGGACCCCACTGTGTGGAGCCCATGATATCTTTTTTGTTTCTGTCTTTCACATTAAAGTTTCTAAAGTTTTATCACTAAGCAGGATTTCAAACTAGATCAGTTTTAAACTGGATCAGGCTAAAGGAGTCCCCTCATAGTTCTGGTTTGCGAAAGTCTGCCTGTTTTTGATTTCTCAAACATCAGTAACTATTGGATTTAGGGGAAAACATTTTTCCTGCATCTGCTGAAATTTTTCTATATTGAAGAGCCTTGATTTTATTTTTAATTATTATCAATTTAATTTACTACTATTTTATTTTGGATTATTTGTTTGTTCATACTTAACATTTGTACTATAACATTTTAGGGGGTTGGGAGGAAGACTAGATTACAAATTCAATTCCATTAACTGTTACTGACATGCAAATTTGTTTTACATGTCATTTTTGATCACTTATATCCTTTAGAAAATTTTGCTTTTCATCTAAGTTTCAAATTTGTTGGCAAAAAATTATTTTTTAATAATTTAAAAATAAAAATACTTTAAAAATATTAATCTTGCTTTAAGTTCTTTTATTAAAGAATCAATTTTTAGATGCTTGAAGGAGACCTTAGATTTAACATAGGATAACCTACCTAAAAAATTTGTATGAATCTTTTAAATAATGTAGATTTCAGTACTTATTGAAATACTAAAGTATAAAATATAAAATATATAGACAATTTAAGGGTATTTTTTATCTTAGTGTAAAGTTATTTATTAACGTGCAGTTCCAGGGATTTACTTCCATAATTTTTTAAGTGGAAAACTACACGAATTCTATTATGGAACTTTTCAATAATTTAGTTCTCTGGCAGGAAACATCACTCTTATCCAGAACCAGATGATTTAATGAAGTTGTAAAACATTAATTTTCAACTTCTTTATTAATAATTCTATGGTACTACTAGGATTACATATTTTTATTGTCAGAGAATAAATTTCCAGAAACATGAAATTGTTTTGAAATATTTTTAACCTATTAATTTTATTTATAAATAAGAATGGGTGGAAGCCACTATAATATTGCCTGTCATTTATGTACTATTATCCTCATATTTTTCTTGTCATGTACAAATTTTAATCACTTATGAATACTGAAAAAGCCACATGCTTTTAAGTCTCTATTTGGCTGAAATAAACATGGTTCACACTTTTCACTAGGTAAAGGGAAGAACTCACCAGTTTTTCTTTCATTTTGCCCTTCTATAAGTGAAAAGCTTAGTAAGAGCTAATTTTAAGTTGGAAGCAATTTAAACAATTGTGTTAGTTTAAAAACTAATATTCAAGAATGTTTAATATCAAGAATGGCAAAACTAAAAATATACTTACTTTTTTCTCTACAGTATTTCTTCTTGAAATTCTTGAAAAAGAAATCACTATTAAATCATCATTTCTAGACTTAGAGTTCTAACATTAAACTAGAAAATTAACAGCTGTTGTAGCTTCAGTTTAATTAATAGAAAAATGTAGATAATTTGGAGTGTAATTAGAACACAACTGTCTTCCAAGACTGACCATGCCACACTGGGTCTCCTTTCTAAATCCTCCAAATACTTTCGCCCCTCTATTACCCTGTAGAGTCCTCTAGATTCTCCAGTTACTAAATGGCATTTTAAGTTCTATAAATGACTTCCGTGGGAGACCTAAGAATACAATTATAATTTTTCAGGTAATTAAACACACTGTTTAGATAATTTAGGGCTGTGTTAATTTTAATGCCCTTCCGGGCCTCCCTGGTGGCGCAGCGGTTGAGCGCTGCGCTGTGGAGCTGTCGGCAGCGCGCGATGCCAGTTCGACACCCAGCCAGGGAGATTCCCACATGGTGTGGCAGACCTCTCCTGCCTCACCCACTGCTCCCCTCAGCAGTGTATTTCTGATCTGCCTGTTCTGCTCCCCACTCTGTCTCTGGTGAACCCTCTTACTGCCCCACGCCTCTGGCCTGTACCCCAGCTTGTATGTATAAATAAATAAATCTTCAAAAAAAAATTTTAAGGCCCTTCAACATCAGCTTTCAAAATTTTATAGATGAATAATGAAAATAAGGTCACTATCCTTCAAGTAAAATTGAACTTACAAGTACCTCACTTTCTGAAGGGTGATTGGGACAAGGGTAAGTAACAATAAAGAAATTACAAGGGGTGATTTAGCATTCGAGCACTCTGACCAGGATCTGTCAAGTCTCAAACACAAGTTCAGGCAGTCTGAACAATGTACCAAGCACTGACTTCAATCAATAGTGTGGTCACTTTAAAGGCAATTCCCTATATAAATCCAAATTACATCCTTCGGAAATCTTAGTCATTATCTATGGGAGAAATATGGACTCAGCATTTCAGAGCTAAAAGAACCTTAGAAGTGGCCTAGTTAACCTCCTCATTTTACAGACCAGGAAGTGGAGGCGCAGAGAGGGCAGTGTGATTTACTACAGATTACACAGCCCACAGTACAGAGGTCAGAATGGAAACTCCTGGCTAGCAGCTCCTGGATCAGCATACCGACCCTCTCAAGTGACTTCACAGGATTATGCACCACTCACACAGTTTCGATCACAACAGTTGCCTTTTGATTTAGCTTTCTCTACCATGCTTTAACACATGTCTAGAAACAAGGGTTAGAGTACATCTTAAGCTTTTGTTCTTGCCTCCAGCAGTTGAATATTATTGAATTGTTAAGAACAGTCTAGTTACCTCATCAGACATGACTTTTACTCTTACTTATCATTTGAAAGGAAACTCAGATAAGACCTTTACTCTTGCTTGGTGGACAAAATCCCACCTCACCTTATAATTAGGGTATTTTATTATTCCACTTACATTATTGAATGTTTTCTTGCAGAAATAATAATCTCTAAATATAAAAATAACTTCACTTTTCTTAGTCAAGCCTACATTTTTTTGTTATTTAACCAAAAATTTCTTCTACATTCTAGAATAAAAAACCCTTTTAAAACTAATAGGAAATGGGGTTCCATGAACAGAGGAACAATAATTTAGAGAGAGATTCAGGTGGTTTGTATGAAAAATATTAAGTGATTTTTATTGTTAATATCATAAGTTTGTTTAAACTCAACAAAGCAAACAAATAATTTTCAAAGCAAATATAACTCTTCAAGTTAAAGGGAATGCAAGTGTGCAGAAACCACTCATATCAACCATTACAAAGTCATACTTTTGAAGACATGGATTAGAAAAAGCAATCAGTAGAGTACTAACCTAATAATCATGATGAAGAATTTTCTACCACTGTAAGAATGAAAATTAAGATTAAATTTCATCACCATTTTATTGCCTTTAAATATAATATTGAAATTGCAAAGGCATTGTTTTTAGAGTCACACATTCGCTGTGTATAGTCTCATGCATTCATTTTCCTTCCTTTTTTAATTCGGTCAACATTTATCAAATGTGGGTGGCATTGTACTACACACTGAAGATAGCAAAATGATTAAGATAATGTTCTTACCCTGAGAAAATCATTCACAATGAGAGGCAGAATTATAAAAAAATGCTGTCCAAAATCTAACACGACAAATGTTACATGTCGATGTAATAGCCGTGACACAGTGGATTGGGAAGGAGTAGGAGACTGTATGTTAAGCAAGCTAGCAACTGAGTTTGGTTGAATTTCTAAGTACAGAGATCCTGGGTAACAAGTTTACTGTAATAGGATAAGATGTTTCTTAAAGTCTTCTCTGCTGTCTAGAATGTTATCATATTTTAGTACATTACAAAAGCAATGTTTTTATTAATGTATTTATGTGCAATACTGAAACTCATAAATATGTATAGCCTATTTATTCTGTTAGACACAAGTTCAAGTAATAGCAACGTCAGAAAGACTAGTTTAAAATCTTCTACATGCATGAGGCCTTGTAAAATTGCTGTAAAAACACACTTGATTAATTTAAAATTTCAAATGTCTAATGTAAAATTAGTTTAGTTAGGCAAACAAGCACAACCTAAAATGTAATGAATGTTCAAGAAAACTGTGAAAATGTTTTCTTATTGGCAAACAAGGAAATTTGGTTACATGCCATTATTTTAAGTAAATTAACATTTTCTGGCTAGCATAGATAGCATTGTCTGGTTCCTTATATTAATACAAGTTTTTTTTTTTGTGAATTTCTTTACATTACAGATACTCTCCCCTTGCCCTATTAGATGCTTATCTCCACAGGAACCAAAACTGCTGAGCCAGTGGAATAGGTGCCAAATTAGCTGACTTTACTTTGAATACACCGGCCTTTGGAAAATAAACTCCCCCTTTCCTCTTTAATCTGTTTATGTTTGTTTTGCCATACATTTCACAGCTCATGGAGTGCAGGTGCAGGGACGCACATATCATAAATCACCATCAGTTTGAATTCCTGGGTAATGAAAACCAATGCACAAATCAAGTCTCAGTTGTCTGTACAGAATCATTTGTATTCTACACATGGCACATTCTACACATGGCACATGATATCTTGATAAAATAAAGTCCGAACACTCCATTTGTCTCTAAAGGGCCAGTCACAAATACTGATGAGCTCTGCACCCCCGGGAAACATCTGTTCGCTAGCTAGCTACAGGGTAGGGCGGCACAGCAAGCACACCCATGTCACTGTCATTGATTGGCAGGACAGTTCTAAAGAAGGGATTACTGCAGAAAGCAGATAAGAGTTTTTCCACTCTTCTGTAAATTCTTTATCTGTAAGTAAGCGCACCACAGCGAGCACTCAAGTCAAGAAATTAGGTCGTGGCGTATCTAGCTAAAGGATTCCTTTCTAGAAAGCTTCAAAAAGTTTCTTTAAAGAACGCAGGCAGGCCAAACCGTTCGAAAACAATACCAACGTCATCTAGAGAGCCCGGCGATGCTACACGCCAGCTGTTGTACTCCCTCACTGAGAGAATTCGATTAACATGTTAACTCTTTTAATATGCCAAGTATTTAAAAAGTCCTAGAGGAATAAATAAATAAATAAAAAGCCCTAGAGAAACTCCAGGCTTCCTCACACACACTCAGGGAAACATCTTCAAACCAGCCTTCGGCCGTCCGTCAAGGAAAGTCACCGCTCGGGCGTGAACTGGCTCCCGACAGGGATCTCCAGTGGCACATCAACGATTCCAAAGCTCTCCGAAAGCGCCCCAAGCACGCTCTCCAGCCCAGACGCCCCCACAGCTTCTCAGACTCCCCAAGGACTCCTGAGAGGCTGCGGGCCGCCGCCGTGCCGCGGGGCTGGGTTTCCGGGTTTGCTTGGTCCCCGCCGGGATGCGGGCGCCGGGTCTCAGCCCCAACCTCGCGGACGCCGGGGCAGCGCTTACCCCGCTCCACCACGCTGCACCCGGGAGCGCTCCTCGAGCAGGGCTGCTGGACGCCCAGGACCGGAGAGGTGCTGTCCCACATGCGCTGCCACTAACGCGTGCGCTCTGTGACATAGTGCTGCTTTCGAGCTTGGGCGGCCATCCCGCGTCCCCAATGCGCGCCCCACTCCGCGCCCCCAAGCCGCACTCCCGCCGCGCCCCGCCCCGCCGCCTCCAGCCGAGCCCGGGTCGCGCCGGGAGGCGCCAGGGAGCAGTGTATGCCCTGCGGTAAGGGGGGACTGGCTCGCCGCACCCACACCAGCCTCGCACCCCGCGACCTCACCCTGTATCCGCACTCCACCCGCACCCGCATCACGTCTGCACCCAGCCCGCATCTACTGGCCTCGCCTGCAAACCTACCGGCGTCCCCATCCGCACCTGTATCCCGCGCCCCCTCCCGCCCTCTCGGGGTGGAAGACCCGGTGCTCTTTCCAGTCGCCGCAACCTTAGGGCACTTTATCCTGGCTGGGGCCCCGCGGCCTTCCGGCCTGCACCCTGCCGCTGGCACTCGGCATTCAGCTCTCAGCACTCAGCCGGGACCGCTGCTGCAGGGGCCGCGAGGACGCACGTGAGCTCGCCCATCGCCCTGCTACCCTGTCCTAGCAGGACCGGGCGGGGCTGTGAGGTACCCCCGAGCCTGCCCTACGCGTGGGTGTCGGGGCGCCTGAGACCTGCCGAATAGCGCCGCTGGGCGATTGGGTGCCAGCAGCCACTGGGTAGGGCGTCCCGGTGTCACCTGGCCCAGTCGGCCTACCGCAGGGGAAGCAGCTGCTGTCTAGGGCCCTGCGTTGGTGAGCAGGAGCTGGGTGTACTGGAGCTAGGAAGAAGCTATAAATAGCAGCCAGGAGCCTGGTTCCAGTCAGACACACTTAATTTAGCAGGCGGTCAAAGGATTCTTATTTATTATTTTTTTAGAAAGCTAGTTAGCATACTTGAGACTTGGCCTGGCCTGAGGTGACGGAGAGTGTCCCCACGATTCTCTCCTGCCCACTGGTCTTGGTGGAGTGAGGTTAGGGCAGGGCCCAACGGGCTTGCAGGGACCAGGGGGATATTTTAATGTCTTCCTGATAGTATGAAACCAATCTCAGAGGTCACCGGGCAAGGAGGAACTCTGTTCCCATCTATCAACTAAGTTTAAGTGGATCGTGTTCCCTGTGCTTTACTGGATTTGCTTGGTATCCCCAGGGTCTAGAACTGGGCCTGGCCCACAGAGGATATTTTAAAAATTGTAGTTAACTGAATTTTGTTAACTATCCTGAAAGCTGAAAATGATTTCAGAATTCCCTTATGAGTGATGGATTTCTTGCGGCAATGTGGCACAATTTGAGTCTTTGGTGTTTTTTTCCCAAATCCTAAGGAGCAGCTGCCATCTGTTGTCTTCATTTGATTCTAGATTTATTCTGATCAGTCATTTTCTTGTCTTAGAGAATTTACAGCAGTCCCCCCTACCGCAGGGCATACACTGCAAGACCCCCATGAATGATGAAACCACAAATACTACCTTATCTTATATAGACTTTTTTCTATACATATATACATGTGATAAAATTTATAAATTAGGCATGGGAAGATTAACAATGATAACTAATAATAAAATAGAACAATTATACCTATATATGGTAATAAAAGCTGTGTAAATGTGACTTCTCTGTCTCTGTATGTAACATTTTCATACTGTGGTTGATTGCGGGAAGCTGAAACTGCAGTTAAGGGAGAATTACCGTTCAGTTGAGATCTGGACATAATGTTATACCAAAGAGAGAGAAGACAAAGCTTCTAAAAGTAACTGCCCTCTTGTGAAACTTGAAAGTTATGTGGTGGGTGGTGTTAATGTGGCAGCCCAGAGTAACATAGTAGCCTTGTCTGTTACTATGTGGAAGCAGACGTGTGTGTGTGTGTGTGTGTGTGTGTGTGTGTGTGTGTGTATTTTCTATTTGAGAAATTAGGTCTTCAAACAGTTTTCTCTATTTTTCATTTTCTTTGGGGAGCACAATATTCTTCATACTATCTGTAGTCTGTCAAACATTATTACTGGTATTTCAGGGGTAAAAATGGAAATATAAAATTTCAATAATTTAAAACTTTTCATTTAAAATATGGATCTGAAATGATATTGTTCAACTCAAACAAATATTTATATACCCATGTTTATAAAAACATTACTCACAATTTTTTTCACAAAGGAAACAACCTAGCTGTCCATTTACAGATGAGTAGATGAACAAATATACATACAATGGAATTTCATCCTTTCAAAGGAAGCTTTTTAAAATTTACTTTTATTGTTATTGAAGTATCTTATTTTACATTCTTTCTAGTGTTTTGACAATTTAGGAGTCCTTCCCTGGCCAGGTGTAGTCACTGTAACCCTCTCCCACCACTCAAGAACACATAGTCCAGTCCATTGTGTTCCCCACCACCATCCCTGTTTTCACCCCTCTCGCTCCTATTCCCCCTCTGAAAGCCAAAGAGCAATGGTCAGTTTTCAAGTGTTTGTTTTTGTCTGACCCTAAAAGGAAGGAAGTTTTGACACAGCTACAACACAGATGATCCTTGAGAACAGACATTATGTAAAAAAAAATCATTCACAAGCCTTCCTCCACCAACAGTATGATTTCATTTATATGAGACACCTGGAGTAGTTAAATTTATAGGAACAAAAAAAAATAGATTGTCATTTCTAAGGGGTGAGGGGGAGGAGGGAATAGGGAATTAGTGATTAGTGAGAAGAGTTTCAGTTTGAGAAGAAAATGTTCTGGAAATAGATGCTGGTGATGTCGCACCCTGGTGAGAATGGCTTACATTACAAAGATTAGTGTAGGTCAGTGAGAAAAGGTGGTCAGGCTTTTCCACCCTGCCACCATTATTAGGTTTGAGGATGGACATCTGCGGTCTTGCACCTGTGCCTAGTAGTGGCGTGAACGTGCTTGAGTAGGTACACCTGGGCCTGGAGAGCTGCTATGTAGGGGTGACGTCTCAGAGGTGCAAAAGCGGAGACAGCAGCAGCATCAGACAGACCTGGAGATGAAGCCAGTGAGCCCTGACAGAGTGAAGATTTGCCGGGGGCTAGGAGGCCTGCCGGCCTCCTGGCCCCCTGGCCCCATTGCCTACCCTGTACCTGGTTGCCTTTCTACAATAAACCATTAAAAGTCTAAAAAGCCACCAAGGGCTCCAGGACTCCTCCTTTTGACCCATCTGTGCAGCTCCATAGTGAACCTGCTCCTGAGTCATCTTGCCCCTACAATTGGCGTTAGTCGGCAGAATGATTCAATGCAGATGGGTATGGGGCCCTCTGAAGACCTTAGGAGTGATTGAGGGGTGGCAGACCTCCTCTACATGGGCACCTTCCCAGAGGTGGCCCAAGGAGGATGAATCCCCAGTGCAGCTCTGCAGCTGGAGTACAGACAACTTTGGAAGCCATGGCAGCACAGAGTCCAGGAGCTTCTAGAAGACCTGAAGAAGCTGCACAAGAGGTGGACAAGGTCCAGGAGCTGCAGGACAAGACCAAGTTGAGGAGATGGCCTGAGAGGACCCACTACTCCATGGCAGCAGACTCATCAGGAAGAACGAGTAAAGCACTGATGGACTTGAACTAAGTTATGACTATGGGACCCTGGGGTGGGTGGTATCGTTTATACACCCAGGAGTTGAGAATCGGGGGTCCCATTGCCTGTGCCTGTACCTGGTTGCCTCTCTACAAGAAACCAATAAAAAGCCTAAAAAGCCACCGAGGGTTCCAGCACTCATCTTTGACCCACCTGCATGAATCATAGGGAACCTGCCTTGGTGCCAGGCTGGCACAACTAGTAATAAGTGTTGGTGTAGTGCCAGCAAGGCACAGTGCATGTTGCCTATAATTCAGGCAGACAGCTCAAGGAGGAGTCCTGGACCCTCCGTGGCTTTTTCAGGCTTTTAATTATCTTTCTGTAGTGAGATAACCAGGTACAGTGCAGGCAGGGTGGCTGGCGGGCCCTGTAGACCCCGGCAAATTTTCACTCTCTCTGGGCTCTCTGCTGCACTGTCTTCTGCCGCCAAGCTCTGTTCTCCCTGCTGCTGCTGTTGCTGCTTCTGCCACCTCTGTGACGCGGCCTTTATATGTGCAGTCTCTCCAGGCCCAGGTGTGCCCACTCACACACCACCACACCCTACTCCAGGTGCCATCGTCAGGCACAAGTGCAGTACCACAGGTGCCAATCATTAAATCTAATGGTATTAGGGAGGAAAATCCTGACCATTCTTTCACTTACCCTACAGTTGGCAAGGGTATGCATAAAAAAGAACCATTGTACACTGTTGATGGGAATGTAAATTGGTGCAACCATTTTGGAAAACAGTATTAAGCTTCCTCAAAAAACACAAAAGGGGCCTCCCTGGTGGCATAATGGGTTAAGCGCAGCACTATGAAGCTGTCCAGAGCCACTGCAGCACAACTTCGATCCCCAGGCAGGGAGATTCCCACATGGCGCAGCAGACCTCTCATGCCTCGCCTGCTGCTCTCCTCAGCAGTGTACTTCAGTTGATCTGTCTGTTCTGCTCCCCACTCTGTCTCTGGTGAATCCTCTCACCACCCCATACCTCTGGTCTACACTCCAGCTTGTATGCATAAATAAATAAATCTTTAAAAAAAACACAAAATAACTATCATATGAGCACATAATTATCACATGAGGCTGCAATCTCAATTCTGGGTGTCTATACACAATCTCAATTCTGGGTGTCTATACACAGAGTCTGAAATCATTAACTTGAAGAGATATAGATACCACAATGTTTATTGGAGTTTCACTTACAATAGCTAAAATATGGAATCAACCTAATTTCCCACCCATAGATGAGTGATTAAAGAAATGTGGTATATATACACAATGGAATACTATTCAACTATAAAAAGATGAAAATTTTGTCACTTACAGCTAAATGGAAGGAACTCAAGGGGATTATGCAAAGTAAAATGAATCAGAAGAGTAAAGACAAATATTGGATGATTTCACCTATATGTTCAATATGAGAAAACAAAGCAAGTGAATGGATAAAACAAAATAAAAATAAGCCCGTTTCGCTGAGCATGATCCCTTCTAACTCCATCCATGTTGCTGTGAATTGCATGTTTATCTTTTTTGAATGCTGAACAGTATTCCATCAGGGAAATAAGCCAGAAACAAAGAAAAATATCGAATGGTTTCACTTATTACAGGAATATAGAGAAACTAAATACGAGAGAGATATTCAATGAGGTGGGGATAAGGGTTCAAAATGGGGGAGAGGGAAGCACAAGGGACTGCGGTGATTGATGGTTCACAGGTGAATAGGTGGTGGGTAACCCATGGGAAATACACTATAATGTAAAAGATACAAGTAATAATGAACATTTTTTTTAAAGATTTATTTATTTATACATACAAGCTGGGGTACAGGCCAGAGGCGTGGGACGGCGAGAGGGTTCACCAGAGACAGAGCGGGGAGCAGAACAGGCAGATCAGAAATACACTGCTGAGGGGAGCAGTGGGCGAGGCAGGAGAGGTCTGCCGCACCATGTGGGATTCTCCCTGGTTGGGTATCGAACTCGCATCGCGTGCTGCCAACAGCTCCACAGCCCAGCGCTTAACCGCTGCGCCACCAGGGAGGTCCTGAACATATATTTTTTAAAAATTATAAATAAGAAATAAAAATAAGCCTGAAGACATTGACAATAAAACTGAAATTATCAGAAGGGCTGAGTGTGGGAAGCAGGAGCAAGTGTGGAGAGGGATCTAATGGACCGTAATTTATCAAAAAAAAAAAAAGGTGATGGTGATGGCTGTAGGATAATATGAATATGCTTAGTACCACAGAACTGTACAATTAAAAAATGGTTAACCTGGTAAATTTTGTTAGATATATTTTACTGCAATAAAAATTTAAGAAAACAGTGGTTTCTATGTACCTATCATATGGTATATATTTCTAGATACAGAGCTAGGATATTAATCACATGTTTTAATTTTCAGTTGTGAAGATTTTTTGCTTCTCATTTGGTTTTAATAAAGACTGTTTAGGATAATTACAGTGGAAAACATGTATATGTAAATACACACATATGACTAGAGATGAATTCTCAATTGCTTGGTCAATTTCCATAGTCTAGCAACATTTCTAACCAAAAAAGGTAGACAGTGAAAAGAGACTCAATGGTACTGCTGCTCTCTGAGCTGGACATCCCTAGCACATGGGTGCTGGCCAAGCTGGTCATCCCTTCTTCACCTTCTTCTCCCATCTACCACACTGTGATGTGCTTGCCTAGGCTGCCCCCTGGCAGTTGGGACTGGAATGGCTTTTCAGAGCCTATGCTGAAAGTGAATAAATCTTTGTGTTTCATATATAAAGTGTGGGTTTGACAAATATTTGTTGAAGATATATGTCCTTCCTAAATATGACAGTCCAGGGAAACACAGTAGTCTTGTCTGTGCTTACCTTAAAGCAGGATTGGCGCTTTTCTTAGGCACCCCAGTTTAAGATGCATAAAAAGCTGTTAACTTGATTTTTTCCTCTTAGTTTACAATGACTGTTATTGATGATATTGACAGTACTGTCCAATGCTAACTGGCAATGCAGAGTACTCTGGTTACTTTGTGAGCTATACATATCTCTTACAGTACTTTCGTAAATTAATTCAACTACTATTTATTGAACATCTGCTTATACAAGGCTGCGTGTCAGGGCAAATGTGAAGGTCCTATTTTCTCTTCTCAAAGAACTCCTTATGCTGAACTTTGTGCCCATCTCTGTCCACTGGAGGAATTTAAGATCTGTTTATTCTGAATTACAAAGTATTAATTCACAAACAAGCACTTGAAACACAATCTACTTCATAAGAAGACAATGGTAGTAAATAAAAAAAAAAAAAACCCACCAATTCAAATAGTTTCTTACAGGATTGTAAATGTTCTGTGTACATTTCTTAAAAATTATAATGGACATGATGAAAATGAGCTAAGCATCCTTTGAGAAATTAGGAGCAAGAATTCTGTTTTGTTGAAAAGCTTATATCTGTGCAATTCCTTGCTGAATTTCCTAACAACATAGTTTAACTCCTTGATTTTAATACACTTTAGCTTTTAAAAACTAGTCTACCTGGACTAAGTCAAAAGTTTACAGCCAGGGTCACATATTTAAACTCTATATATTTTCCCAAATACTTTTAAGAGCTTATTAACTTTAAGCATTACTATCAATTACCGCAGAGAGCCTTTACCACCACTCCCTAAATACTGTGGGACTACTTGGGAAGTATCAATGTTTGTATGTACTACATAGCATTATTGTTGTTATTTTAATATCTCTTGAATTCTAACAACAGAATTAAAATCTTGCAATCCCTATCATATAGGAAATGAGTGTCTTGAATAAACTTCAGGTCTTCAAACCAGTGTGAAGAGTTATAGCATTGACAGTTTTCCACTTTTGCTCCCCACATTTCCAGCTCCCAGCTCTGCAGATCTCATCTCAGTTGGCCTGACTCACTAACTCCCCCTGCACAACTGAAATTCAGTGTTGGGGGCCTCCCTGGTTATATCTCAGCCTATGGGTTAAGTCTCAGCCTATGAAGCTACCTGCAGCCACTGCAGCACGAGTTTGATCCCCAGCCAGGGAGATTCCCACATGGTGCAGCAGACCTCTCCTGCCTCGCCCGCTGCTCCCCTTAGCAGTATACTTCAATAGATACAATTTCAGTAGACCCACGTGTTCTGCTCCCCACTCTGTCTCTGGTGAATCCTCTCACCTCCCCACACCTCTGGCCTACACCCCAGTTCTTGTATGCATAAATAAATAAATCTTAAATAAGAAAAGAAATTCAGGGTTGCATGGGGGCAGAATCTAGTGCTTGTGTTACTGATGCTAATAAAGATTTAAAAACCTACAGTTCCAGTGTCTACTGAGTCTTTAGAGCAGAGCTTACACTGAAAAAAGGAAGGAATTTAAGACTAGACTTGTCTCAGGTTGGGAAGTTCATGATCACCCTTCAAACCAGACAGGCCCAACTTAATGATCCAAAACCTCACCTTCCTGTTTTACCAGGAGTCAGTTCTTCAGTTTCTTAAGCACCTGTTTTATTTCTCAACTCTGATAAGATTATGAGGATCCATGGGATAATTCTTTTTTTTTTTAAAGATTTATTTATTTATACATACAAACTGGGGTACAGGCCAGAGGTGTGGGGTGGCGAGAGGGCTCACCAGAGACAGAGCGGGGAGCAGAACAGGCAGATCAGAAATACATTGCTGAGGGGAGCAGCGGGCGAGGCACAAGAGCTCTGCCGCACCATGTGGGATTCTCCCCGGCCGGGCATCGAACTCGCCTCGCGTGATGCCGACAGCTCCACAGCGCAGAGCTCAACCGCTGCGCCACCAGGGAGGCCCCATGGGATAATTCTTATAAAGTGATTGCAATTGGGAGAAAAGTATAGGCATGTAGAGATTACAATTTCTAATTTAGTATGTGGAGAAACAAGATTTGTTGGTCCCATATGAGTTTTGTAGGCCTTGGGAATGTGCACTGTGGAAAATCTCCAAGTTGTGCAATTGAATTAGCTCTTGTTGGATAATTTACTCGATTTCAGAAAATTGGGTAGTCAACACAGAACACAGCAGAAATATCAATGCATATCAGAATGCACTGATATTTAGATCAGTGGTACTAGAGATTTCTAGAACTATTGGACTGAATAAAGGAATCTGCTATGTTTAATTTTGCCAACGTTTAAAATAGGAAAAATTTTAAACCAGAACACTAGGCTAACACTTATTTGTCAACATGATATGCATGATAAGGAATCTTTTTTCTTTGTTACAGAGAGTTCATTTCAATAATTTGAGATTCCACCTCCTGTGGGAATTTCCTCCATAAACACAGTGTGGTAAGGCCAGGAAATCAGACATGACTAGTCTTGTTAGTACAGCATACAATTTCTTGACTACTTTAAGAATTGCATTATTCTTACACAAATGATAACATTCAACTAACTAATAGAGGCATTTATAGCATACTAACTGAATCCTTTGTGGTGAAAGAGAAAAATTATAATAATCTATTGGCAGGTTCCTTTGCAGCAGTTCTTTCCTTTCTTTTGGATGAACATTTTCTAAGGATCTATAATCCCTGCTTGACTAGTTAGGATGAAGTTGGGCATTGCAAACTATGCTGGAAAAAATGCCCAGAGAAGACAGAAGAAAGAATGTCATGCTGAAACCAGGGTGGACAGGTCAAAACTACCCAGGCTCTGAAGCAAGAGCCACCAAAAAGCCCCAAAATGCCAAAAACCAAAACCAAGGACTATAGCAATACAATACCCACACAACAGGGGCCTATGGGCTATAGCCTAACAAAGGACAGTGACCAATAAGAAGACAGGTCACTGTCTGTGGGTTCTCACCTGAGCACAATTGCAGGAGACCTCAGGCTGCAGGAACAACAATCATGGGGTTTATTTTACAAACAGAGGAAACAAAGAGCTTACTGTATTCATAAGGGGCCAGCTATCTCACCCAGAAAGCATCAGCGATGGTCACCAGGAGTGCTGGACTGCACTGACCAGTACTGATGGTCACTACTGTACCTCAGGAGTGGTGTCAGAGACATCCAGTGTTAACAGCTCTTTGTGAGATGTTGGCTTATACCAACAAACAGCTCTTTGAGATACCTGACCCATGGTCTTTGGTGCTCCTTTCAGGCAATGTCAGAGACAGGACCGGAGGCCCAGTCTCTGACAGAGTCCTTCAGCTTTCTTTTCCCACCTTGGAGGGCAGCTGCTGGATGCTTCTTTTCCTCCCTGGAGGCCAGAAACACAGTTTTCCCCTTCTTCCTTCAGAGTCTGGAACCGTGTTCTTTCTTCTTCAGGAAGTTGGTGCTGTCCTCATTGTCATTGTTTCTGGGGGCTTCCTTCTCTCTGCCTTGTCTCACCTCTCCTTGCTTCTCTCTGACCCTGGCTTATATTGTCTTTCAGGGTGCCCCACCCATAAGTCTTATTAGACCATTTTTCAATCCTGTGTCTGATTGGACCATTTACCAATCAACCCACACTACCCCATCGGTCCATTCCACAATCCAGAAGTGCTCCCTACATAAAAGTTTTGAGGAACAACTGCCACAACTTACTTGTGGCGAGAGACTGGGTCCTGGTAGCAAAAGTCTGACTGGACCATTTAGCACCAATCAGCTCCTAGTTCACACCTGATTGGTCCATTTCATGATCCAGGAAATACACTGTTATATAAAAGGTCAACTGCCACAACAGATTTATGTGGAGCAGCAGGGTGAAAGACCACCACTGCTCCTGCTAGCTCCCACTACTGAGTCAGCTGCATTCCAGTAACAATGTTTTAGAAGGACAGTGGGCTTTGTGGAAGCTGTGCATAAGCAAATGGGCTAGGAACTAGAAAAAGAAGAACAAAGTAAATCCAAAGTTATCAGAAATAAGGAAATCATAGAGAATAGAGCAGATACAGAGGACATAGAAAAATAATAATAATAAAAAAAAAGTTTGAGAAGATCAGTGAAACCAAAAGTTAGTTCTTAAAAAAGATGAACAAGATGGACAAAATATAGTCAGAACTCAAATTACTAAAATCAGAAAGTGGGGACATCACTACTGAATCTTCAGAAATACAATTTTAAAGAGAGTATTGTGAATAATTATATGGCAGCAAGTTGGATAATCTAGATGAAATGGACACATTTCAAGAAACACAAACCCTACCAAGACTAGACAATAAAAAAAGGAAAATCTGACTAGACCTATAACTAGTACCTAAATTGGATCAACAACTAACCTCTATAAAGAAAAGCCAACGGACCAAATAGTTTCACTGCTAATTCCACCAAACCTTTAAGGAACTAATACCAATCCTTCTAAAACTGGTCCAAAAAATCGAAGAGGAGGGAATTCTTCCTAACTCATTCTGTGAGGCCAGCATTATTCTAATATCAAAGTAACATGAACACACTATCAGAAAAGATATACAAGACAATATCCCTTGTGAACATGATGCAAAATTATTCAACAACATATTAACAAACTGAATTCAGCAGAATATTAAAAAGATTATATATTGTGTCTAAGTAGGATTTATTCCTGGAATGCAAGGATGGTTCAACTTAAAAATTCATCAGTGTAACATGCCACATCAATGGAATGAAGGGGTGGAAAAAAAAACAACCCATGATCAACTTAAGTAATGGAGAAGAAATCTGAAAAATTCAACACCCTTTTATCCAACAAACTAGAAGAAAACCACCTCAACATAATAAAAAGCATATATAGGAAAACTCCATAGGAAATATTATAATTGATGGTGAATGGAGAAAAAATTTCCTCTAATATTAAGAACAAGACATGATGCCTATTTTCACCATTTCTATTCAACATAGTACTAGAAGTTCTAGCCAGAATAATTAGGCAAGAAAAGGAAAGAAAATGCATCCATGTTGGAAAGAAGGACGTAAAATCATCTCTGCTTGTAGATGATACAATTTTATAAAAAAAATCCCTAAAGACTCCACAAAATAAAAACTATTAGAGCCAATAAATGAATTTAGCAAAGCAGCAGGAAACAAAGTCAACACATAAAATAGTTGCCTTTCTGTACATGAACAATGAACAATCTAGAAAGGAAATTACAAACCAATTCTATTTATGATAGCATCAAAAATAATTAAATGTTTAGAAATGAACTTAACCAAAGAGGATAAAGACTTGTACAATAAAAACTATAAAACTGTGTGAAAGAAATTAAAAAATACATAAACAAATGGAAATACATCCTATGTTTGTGGATTAGAAGAAAATACTGTTAAAGTATCAATGCTACCCAATTTGCTCTTCACAGTCAATGCAATATCTACCAAAATCCCAATGATTTTTTTTCAGAAATAGAAAAACATATCCTAAAATTCATATGAAATCTCAAGTTAATCTGAATAAAATCAACTTGTAAAAGAACAAAACTAGTTAACTAACACTTCCTGATTCCAACACTTATTACAAAGCTAGAGTAATTAAAACAAAAACAAAAACAAAAACCAGCGTGCTATTGGCATAAAGACATCAAGACCTGTGGAATAAAATAGATGGTTCAGAAACAAACCATCACATATATGGTCAGATGACTTTTGAAAAGGGTGCCAAGACCATTCATAGCCTTATCAACAAATGGTGCTGGGGAAACTGGATATCCACATGCAAAAGATTAAAGTTGGACTCTTATCTAAAAATATATTCAAAAATTAATTCAAAATGCCTTAAAGACCTAAAGTTAAAAATGCACATAAGATCTAAAACAATAGACCTCTTAGGAGAAAACATAGGAAAAAGTTTCAGTTCACTTGATTTGGTAATGATTTCTTGCATATGACACCAAAGGCACAGGTAAAAAAAGAAAAAAAATGTATAAATTGAACTTCATGAAAATTTAAAAACTTTTGTGCACCAAAAAACCCTATCAACAGAATAAAAAGGCAGCTCACAGAATGGGAGGACACATTTGCAAGCCACATACCTGGATAAAGAATATCCAGAATATATAGAGAACTCTTAAAACTTAATATCAAAAATCAAATAACCTGATTCAAAAATTGGCAAAAGGACTTGAATAGAAATTTCTCCAAAGAAGATATATGAATGTATATAAGTACATGAAAGATGCTGAACATACCATTTATTGGGGAAATGCAAATCAAAACTATGAGATATGACCACATAACCATTAAGATGGTGGGTATCAAATAACAAAAAACATCTAGTGTTGGTGAAGATGTAAAGTTGGAACCCTTGTGTACTGTTGGTGGGAATGTAAAATAGTGTAGCCACTGTGGAAAATAGCAAGTCTTCAAAAAATTAAAAATAGAATTATTATATCATTTAGTAATTTCACTTCTAGATACACATCCAAAAGCAATGAAAGCAGGGTCTTTAAGAGATATTTGTATCCCCATACTTATAGCAGAAATATTCACCTTAGATAAAATGTGGAGATAAACCGTGTCCATTGACAGAATAGTTAAATATAACATTGTAGAGACATCAATATAATATTATTCAGCCTTTAAAAGGAAGGACATCCTGCAAAATGCAACAATATGGATGAACTTTGAGGACATTTTGCTGAGTGAAATAAATCATTTCCAAAAGGACATATACTGTATGATTCCATTTATATGAGGTACTTAGAGTAGTTAAAATCATAGAGACAGAAACTAAAATGGTGATTGCCAGGGGCTGCAGAGAGGGGAGTTTAGGGAGTTGTTTTTAATGGGTACAGTGTATCAGTTTTGGAAGATAAAAAGTCAGGGGAATGGCGATGATAGTTGCACAAAGATGTGAATGTATTTAATGTCACAGAACTTACACTTAAAAATGGTTTAAGATGTACTTTTTATGTTTAGTGTACTTTACCACAATCAAAATAAGTGAACCCCCCTTTCTATATGACTCTAAAAATTGGGAAGGGAGAGATTAATGTGCAGGTGGCTAGGAGGAAACTACAGACAAGTCTTAGATCTGCAAGAGTGTAGGAGGCCTTGCCTCCTCACTTATCATCACATAGCACAGGCTTCTTGGTACTTATGGTATTTCAGAAATAAAGACAATCTTGGCTGAGACTGGATTTATATCTGCTAATAATAATGTTACCATTCATGGCTGCTTGGTGTTTTGACGTTTTCCCAAGTGCTTAATCTTATTCCTCAGAACAAATGTGTGAGAAAGGAATTACAGGGATTGTTTCCCATTATATGAAGAAGAAATGGAGGCTTGGAGAGGTGAAATGGCTTGCAAATGTTTTCCTCTGCTGGCAAATAACGTATAAACCCAAATCTTTGGACTATAACTCTAGTACTATTTGGGTACCATCATTAGATGTCTGAGATTAACTGGGAAATAAAAGAAGTCCGCTCTAAATCAGGAACAGTCCTGGTAAAATCTAGAAGGGGATACCATTAATCATGTGCAGTGGCCATGTCTGGGATGAGCACCATGCCATCATTATAACAGACAGGGAGAATTTTCATTTCTTACTTTTTGCAGAGATCTTTATGTGCTATAATCTTCGGAAAGATGTTATTTTGCCCATTTGAAAATCAGGGCAATAAGACAGAGAAGGGATAAGTGACACTTCAAAACAACAAAATTCATGGAAAACAGATAATGTATCTGAGACGAAGTCTTATAGTCAGAAGACACAAGAGTGCCATCTGTGTAATTAAAGCAAAACTTCACATTTGCTTCAGGGGAGTTTTTTAAAAATTGATTAATACATATTTTATATCACTGTTCATTTGTTTTACAATGTTTGTTTTCTTTTCTCAGGTGTAGACCCCAAAGAATTTCCACCACCAATTCATCTTTGCACCATCACTATAGTCCCTTCTGCTCTTCCCACCCTCTTTTTGATCCCTTGCCCTCCCCCTCCCCTGCAGTGTCTCTGAATTACAGTTGTTTGTTTATTTTTGTTTGTTGCATTGTATTTTTATTGTTATTGTTTTTTTTTCCTTGATGCCTTATTTGTTTCCCCTATATCCCTCCTATAAGTGAAACCAACTGACATTTTTCTTTCTCCTTCTGGCTTGTTTCACTGAGTATAATCTTTCTAGCTCCATCCATGTTGCTGCAAATGGCATTAGTTTACCTTTTTTGATTGCTGAGTAGTATTCGATTGTGTATATATACCACATCTTCTTGATCCAGTCATCTATTTTTGGGCATTTGGGTTATTTTTAAGTCTTACCTATTATAAATAGGTATTTACTATTATAAATAGTGCTGCAATAAACTAAATAAAATAAATATGGGTGGAGGTATTCTTTTTTTTTTTTAAAGATTTATTTATTTATGCATACAAGAACTGGCGTGTAGGCCAGAGGTGTGGGGTGGTGAGAGGATTCACCAGAGACAGAGTGGGGAGCAGAACAGGCAGATCTACTGAAGTACACTGCTGAGGGGAGCAGTGGGCGAGGCAGGAGAGATCTGCTGTACCATATAGGAATCTCCCTGGCCAGGGATCGATCTCGTGCTGCAGTGGCTCTGGATAGCTTCATAGTGCTAAGACTTAGCCTGTGGTGCCACCAGGGAGGTCCTGGAGGTATCTCTTTTGATGATTTTGTGTCCTTTGGGGAGATCCCTAGGAGTGGAATTGCTGGATCATATGGTAACTCCATTTTTAGTAGTCTGCGGAACATCCATACAGTTTCCATAGTGGTTGGACCAGTTTGCATTCCCACCAGCAGTGTAGGAGAGTTCCTTTTCCACCACATCCTCACCAGCACATATTGTTGCTAGTTTTTTTAATATGTGCCATTCTTACTGGAGTAAGTTGGTATCTCATTGTGGTTTTGATTTGCATTTCTCAGGGCAGATATTTTTTAAGGGTTGTTTTCTGTTTCAGCTTGTCCCTGGTGACAGCTTTTGGGTATTTCATCCAAATGTTCAGATGTGTGTTGAAGAATGCGTGTTCTGAGACAGTCTCTTCACAGGAGTAACTGGACAATATTGGACAAATGGGTGTGTGGCCATCCTGGTCAGGCCTCCTGACTCACTCTGTCAGTAACAGATCAACACAAAGACTTTTAAAGCCATAAGTGGTCTGTCACCTGCACTACAGGAACCACTGCAGGGGGTATTATCTAAAGGCCTCACAGACTAGCCAGTCACCTCCCTCCTGGAAAATTACCAGCAACGAAGGTCAGATTTTCTTTTAATTTTTTTTTAAGATTTATTTTTTATTTATACATACAAGCTGGGGTACAGGCCAGAGGCGTGGGGCGGCGAGAGGGTTCACCAGAGACAGAGCGGGGAGCAGAACAGGCAGATCAGAAATACACTGCTGAGGGGAGCAGCGGGCGAGGCAGGAGAGGTCTGCCGCACCATGTGGGATTCTTCCCGGCCGGGCGTCGAACTCGCATCGCTGCTGCCAACAGCTCCACAGCGCAGTGCCTAACCGCTGCACCACCGGGGAGGCCCAACGAAGGTCAGTTTTAAGCTGAGACCCCTTTGGATCTCTAAGCTTTGGCAAGCCCACTCTGTTCTCATTCTTGTTGCATTTGGCCAAGTCCAAGCGTCACCGATCTTCATGTGTGCACAGGGCTATACTTCCATTCCCCCAGCTCTCCACCCCCCATCACTCATGACACCCATGACAAGCCCTTTCCTGGGTATTTCATGAACCACTGTAGGCATGGCACCCCATAAGTGCCATAAGACCCTCTGTCCTGGGTGGCTGCCTTCAGCTGCATCAAGAAGCGGACACTGCTCATTTTCCCACACCTGGAGGTCCCAAGGCTGTGGCCACATCCTCATTCCTGCCTTATCATTTGTCTGAAATCCTTTCACTTCTTCCCAAATCCTGACACTGTCTGAGGAGGCTCAGACTTGCTTCAGTCTGGGATAATGATCAAACCACAAAGAAAGACACTTTTCAAGAGGCATAAGCACAAATTCTTTTATGTTATAAAAAAGTTCACTGGGCAAAACAGCAGCACTTGTCCATGTGTGTTAATTGGTTGGTATTGACGGGAAAAACCTGTGTTGCAAAGGTGGGCTGATTAAAGACCAGTGTCTGCATGAGGATATGTGGTTTCTCTTTGCTGTGTGAACCACATTTTATGGAGTGTACTTACCTACAAACATTATCCAATCAAAAGGTTCTTAAAATGGGACACCTTTAAAAGGTGATTGACCCATTTAATGGCATGTAGCAGGGACTAAAATCCATGAAATATGAGGAGTGGTTCATGGGGCTAGAAATATTTCACTAAGAGAACGCACACAGATGAGACTCGGTCTGTTTGATGATACTCCATGCCTGGCTGAGAAATGTATATATATTAACTCACTTAATCCTCTCAGACATCTGCTGAAGTTCATAGAATCCCCAGTTTTCCAATGAAAAAATGGGACTCAGAAAGGTTAATTAACTTGTCCAAGGTCACACAGTAAATGGCAGAGCCAAGATATTACTATAAATTTGCTGGTTCTTAAACAGCAGTATGTGTGTGTGTGTGTGTGTGTGTGTAATCTTTTGTCAGAAAGTCTAGGGTTGTTTTGTGTGCCCTCCAAAGAGATGGTGGATAAGAGTTACCTGAGAATGGGGCCTCCCTGGTGGTGCAAGGCATTAAGTCTCAACACTATGAAGGTATTGGTGGTGGCCTCAGTTAGTCTCCGGCCAGGTAGCTAACCGACATGGTGCAGCAGACCTCTCCTGTTTCGCCCACTGCTCCCCTTAGCAGTGTATTTCAGTCAATCTGCCTGTTCTGCTCCACACTCTAGCTCTGGTGAATCCTCTCACCCCCACACCTCTGGCCTATACCCCAGTTCTGTATGCATAAATAAATAAATCTTTACCAAAAAAAAGTTACCTGAGAATGGTTTTTGCTTCGTTCTATTCCATACTCATTCCTGCAACGCTCACAAAGTGGCTGGCTTCACACTGTGCTGGGTCCCCCTGCTAAGGGATCCCATGCTAGATGCAGCTGGGTTATTATTATTATTATTTTTTTTTTTTTTGGTGGGGTGAGAGACTGGGGGAGGTAAATTTCTGAAAGGGTGGCTTTTGTGTAGAGATAGTGGAAGATGGCTTTTTGGAAAGAAGAGGTGAGTTCAGATAAATTAAGAGTGCAGGATGTCAAAACATTAAATAAAACCCATTTGATGACCCAGTCAGTTTTGGAAATTTGCCAAAAGAACATCTGAGCTACTTTGTGTAATGTGCAGGAGTGTGTCCCTGAGTCACCTGTGGGGGGCTTGAGGCTCTGAGACTTGAGTCTGCCCACAGGATATTTCGTGAAGCTGGCACAAAAAAGGGAAGAAGTTCCTGAACTTCCCACCTCATCTCCTTAAAATAACCTTTATTCTAAGAGGAAGGACAGACCATGTGATGGTACCATAAACCTAGGAACTGAGGCTTGGGGGGCACTGTTGCAGGTGATATTGCTTAGACAGTCTTGTTGATTATCTTTCTAAGTTTTCTCCTGCTCCTTTCTTTCTTGGCTTCTGCTGGCTACACATTCTTCTCACCTGCTTCATCTATGCTCTCTATTTTAATTTTACTTTGCCCACTATATAATTTCTTCTTTCCCTCAGTATGGCCTACTTTTCTTCGCTAAGCCTCCTCCTTTCTACTCTACCCTCTACCCTCACTACTGTGATCAGAACCATTGGAGATGGTGCTGGCCTAGCCTCCCTAACTAATTTCTGCAGACAACTTCTCTGTCATTAACAGTAATTCTTCAGTATAACTGAGCATCTGAATTCAAATCACAGGTCTGCCCCCTCATTTGCTCTCTGGCACTGGACACATTTCTTGTGTTTTAAAAAGGGATTATTTATGGTATTGGTTTTTTTAAAACATATATTTTTATTGTTATTTATGTCTTTTACATTTTGTATTCCCCTTGGGTAGCCCACCACCAATTCACCCGTGATCCATCTCCATGGTCCCTTGTGTTCTTTTCTATTCCATCTTGTGCCCTTTTCCTTCCCTCCCTCCGCCTCCCTCCTCCCCCCCACCCCTACTGATTGTCTCTCTCCCACCCGGCCTCCCTATAGTCCTGTTATAAGTGAAACCATTCGATATTTTTCTCTTTCTTTCTGGCTTATTTCACTGAGTATGATCCCCTCTAATTCCATCCATGTCACTGCAAATTGCATGTGTTTATCTTCTTTCCATGCTGAATAGTATTCCATTGTGTATATGTACCACATCTTCTTGA
>PVIJ01010254.1:0-61405 GCA_004024925.1 Scalopus aquaticus | reverse complement strand
CATTTTATGGTTTCTGGTCTTACATCCAGGTCTTTTATCCATTTTGAGTTGACTTTTGTGCAGGGTGTGAGGTAGTAGTCTAGCTTCATTTTTTTGCATGTGGCTGTCCAGTTTTCCCAGCACCATTTATTGAATAGACTGTCCTTGTTCCACTGCATTTTCTTTGCTCCTTTGTCAAAGATTAGTTGTTCATAGATCCTGTGTTCTTAGAGACCCAGTGGGGGAACTGAAGACAGAGGGCTGGGAGGTGCTGGCTTCAGTATGCTTCCTTCTTGTAATTTTGGTCAAATTATGTCTTTTCTCTGAACCTCAGTTTCCTCATCTGTGACACAGAGGTTAGGCTTGAGCTCAGGGACCCTTCCATCTGTGATGTTCTATGAAAGGCAGCACCCACTCACCCTGTCCTGTGCACTTCCACATTTCTTAACTCATTTGCCTCTCCTAACAACTGAGGGAAAGTGCTGGCATCGCCCTAGTTACACGTGGGCACACTGAGTGCAGGTTGCTGGAGTCATCTCCCTGAGATCGCAGCTATAGTAGTGGTAGCAGCGCTGGGATGGCGACCAACCCCCTCCTCCCAAATCCGTGCCCCTAACCTTTCTTTGCACTTGACTGCCCCCAACTGTCAGGAGCAGCCACACCAGCATCTCAGGTGTTCTTGAAACAAGACCTCTTTCTCATGGGTTTTCATTTCACAGTTAATTCTGTGCAATTCAGAGAGGCCCGCTTGGCTTAAGCCCTCAGGAACACATCAAGTCTTTCCAGTGTTCAGAACCTGGCACGCAATGAAATGCCTTGAGAGCGGCATGGTCCTTGGTCCGGGAGCCTGGTTAGTTTTAACAAGCTCCTAGTTTTAACAAGCAAGGCTCTTCCAGGGGGCCCCTGGGGAGCGGGGGCGTGGAGCCACCGTGTCTGTGTGTCATCGTCTGCCTGGGCTCTTATGCCCCCTGGCCCCGAGCCCCCCGGCTTTCCCCTTACTGGGCTGCTGGGCTATGCCTGGCAACATCTGAGCTCTTACACGTCGTGTCTGCTGAAGGATAGAAAGTAAATGTATCCTCTGTTTTCGTGCTCATTTCCTCTACCACCCTCCTCAGCAGACCCCAAGGAAAACAGGCATTTAAGAGTTCAGATGTCCGTGGAAACCTGAGAGTGGGGGCTCAGAGTGGGGGCTATGGCCAGACAAGATGGGACCATGTTGTGAGAATTCTCTAGAGATAACTCGAGGAGAAGGAGATAACCAAGCTGGTTAACAGTTGTCCGTGACCCCAACCCATTTGGCTTCGCCTTCTGGGTGCTGCTCCTGACACCCCAGCCCAGCCGACTGGACCAGTGGGAAAAACTCACCAGTGGGTGATGGACACGTGACTTTGGTCCTTTCTGGCACGACCTAGTTCTGAAGTACAGTGAATTTGCCCATTGGGGGTGGGGGCGTCATTTAGGGCAATAATTTTTAATGGGTAAATAGGAAAGTGTGAATCCAGTTTGTCAATTTTCTAGGTGGGAGATGCTTTTCAAGTGCCGACGAACAGTGTGAGCTCATTAGAAAAGCTGGTGAAGTAGGTTCCTTTGGCCACTTCTTCTCAAATTGCTTTGAAAGCCCTGTTGTTGGGCTGCCAGTTCACCTTTGTGGGTGCTGTTTGTGGCTGTTAGTAATGTTCCTCACCACCGATCACTGCTGTGTGTCCTGGTGCCCAGGGGCGTGGGCTGGCACTGCTAGGAATGCCGAGGTGGGGGGTGTGGCCAGCATGCGACGCACCAGGGCCCAGCTGCTCCGCCATGCTCACGGGTCCCGCGTGGGGCCTCAGCACCGGGCTGGGCAGGGGGACCCCGTGGCTCTGGCGCCTTCCTCAGCCTGTCCGTGTGTCTCATGACCTGTGCAGATGGTGGTAGCCATCTGTCTTTGTTTGTCTTCAGAGACTTGAACAGATCCGCTTTTCACTTTTTCCTCTTCTCAGGAAGTTTCCAGAAACCTCACCAAGGAAAACGAACAGATCAAAGAGGACATGGCAGACATTCGCGCTGAGGTGAACAAACGGGGCAAAGAGAACTGCTCCAAGAGCGTCCTGGACAGCGAGCCAGACATCCGCTCAGCCCTACAGAGGGACGCGGCGGCGGCCTACGCACACCCCGAGGTATGGCCTGGCCACCAGGGCCCTCTGAGGGCAGTCTGGGAGTTGGGGTCCCCACACCCCACGTGTGGATAGAGCTTGTGGGTTCCCATCCTCCCATGGTCCGTTTCACCTGTGGCTGAGCTCTGAGGGTCTGCCTGGGCAGGACTGGGTCCTGCTTTCAACACTGAGGCCCAGAGAGCATCAGTGAGCAAGTGTTGAAGCCCAGACCAAAGTCTGTACTCCTGAGTCCCAGCCCTTTCTTTGCATTGTACCCGATGTGTCTTTGTGGGGTCCCTTGCCTTTCTAAGTAAGGAGGAGCAAACATGTGCCTTTTCTGGGACCTTCCTGGTTCATTCTCACTTGCCTGGCTTGATTAGGAATAGCACTTGACTTTCCAGTGTCTGCGTTTGGAGACAATTCTAGGAGACTTAATAGTTCTGCCTTACATGCGACTTTGTGCCGTGTGGTCTGCACCATGGCTCTGGACACAGCCTTACCCTTCAGATGAGCAAATAGATCCAACAAGGTGCATAGCCGGAAAGTGGTGGCCATGTCTCCAATCTTTGTCGGGCACGAAGTCACCCCTACATTGGACAGAACGTGAGTGATACCAAAGACCAACTTGCTTAAATCAGTCCCCACTTGGTGCTGGTTTCTTTTGGCTCTGGTTACCAAGTGATGTTTATGTGTTACCATTTCATGGTTGGGTTATTTCCTAAGTTGAGGCCCAAGAAACAGACATTCATTTGGAAGATAACCCAAAAGGGGAGAGGAAGGAATGGAAGTTTGGCAGCAGGGCTGGAAGACTGTGGGAGGATATTAGTGAGGCAGGGCTGGATGATGTAGTAAGAGGCAATCTGGGGGAGCAGCGGTTAAACGAGGCCCTGCTGACTGGTTGCTGGGGGTTGGCGGTGGACAGCAGAATGTGGATTCCAGGTGTACTGTTGGAGGGGCCCCTCAGCCTCAGGCAGCTGGGCAGGGTGTGGGTGGAGCAGGGTGTGCGCTATATGCCGGCGCATGCAGAAGCTGGGAAGCATCGCTCTTTTGGACTCCTTGCCTGGTCTTTAAGAATTGGGGTAAGAATTGGAAGTAAAACTGGGTCTGTAAACTTGGCACTTGGGCAGAGAAGCCCATGCCAGTGGTGCCATGCAGCACTGGGGGTTTGGGGAATCTCTGGCACATGTTATCTGAAAACGGAAGAGCAGACAGATTAGAACTTTGGGGGCCATAGCCCCAAAGATAGTATTTTGCCTGCATCCTGCCCAAGATATGACTCAAAATAAAAACAATCTGAAACCATAAAATAAGTATCAGGAAAGCCAATTGTATTCTGGCTTTGCCCACAATGACTATTTTGATGCTTTTTGGAAATAGCATATTTGTTTAAAGATTATTTTTATTCTCATTTTTTGGGGTCCCAGCATGCCAGCCACGGAGCACATGTTGTAATCTGCTTGGTGGGTCATCCCTGGGCAGATCTGAGCTTGTAGACCCAAGAGCCAGGGACCAGGGCTGCGAGGAAGCCTGGAGGTGCCCCTCACCGGCCCGGGCCCGGCGGCTCCGGCACAGCCGGCTGGCATCGTCAGCTGCTCGGAGCAGCCTCTCGGCTTCCGTTCTCCCAGTCGGCTGAGCTGGAGAATTTCTCTGTTGTCTTGATGACACATTATGTGGTATGTTCAGGAACCCAGCTCAGATTTCCTGAGGGCAAACAGCAAACCAAATCAAACACATCAAACTCTTTTTCTCCTTGCTCAGCAGAATCCTTTTCCCTCCTGAAACCCCCATTCATCACACTGCTGAAGTTAGCACAATCCACCCAAACCAGGGTGATGGGGGTACAGCTGGGAGAGGGAGTATATGCAGGTGGTGAGGGAACGGGGAGGTGTAACAGGAGGCCCAAGGATCACATCCCTCTCTGCCCTTTCATTCCTCTGTCTTTTTAGAGAGCCCTCTGATGAAAAGGGGGCAATGGGGTGTCTGGGTTCAGTTATTTTCAGGACTGTTGTAGATGATGGCAGGGCTTCTCGGAATGGTGAATGACACTTTGCTAGTGGCCTCTCTCCAGAAAGGTCCTTTCTGGGAGCGCCAACAAGGGGATCTGGGGGCACAGGGCGAGTGGGGACATAGGGACACTAGAGTTGAAGTCATACAGCAGACTCTTGGATTAGCAGAGAGAGAAAATCAAAGCATATAGCCTGTCGCCTGTGGATCCAAGGAAATTATATGTTCTCTGGCAAAGACTGGCCATGGTCTTGCTCCATCTCCTTGGCTGAGAGAGAGAAGTGCAGTTTCTGCCTAGCCTGAGAAACTGGAATTAAAGACAGTTCCTGGGGTTTGCCACGGAGAAATGACAGCCTGCGTTTGCAATGCAGAGGGAAACCAGGGTCCAGCAATTAGATGCCCGCAGCATGTGAGTCAAGGATGGGCTGCTCTTTGGCCTCCCAGGCAGCTCTTTCCAGTGGGAAATGAGGGATCCCATGTCTGCTGGGCAGTAGCCAGACCGGGGCCCTGGGACTTGGGCATTCGAGTTAGTCCCGTGGTCAGGGCTGCAGGCCCTGTGGCTTCATGTGAGGAAGAGCACAAGCTCTGGGGGCAGCCTGGGCCTGCCCGGCACTCTGGGCTAGTGCCCTGTTGACTGACTTCTGACCAGATTGCTGCGTGATTCCGAGCCCCTCTTTCCTCGCCTGTGAAATGTAGACAATCCTGCCTCCCTTGCCCCACTGCTGTAGAGCAAAACCTAATGTAAAGCGACATATCTGGCCATAGTAGATGCTCATTAAAATGTCATTGCCACCAGCCAAGTATCTCCTGCCCTTCACCAGTGAGAAACCAGGAGTTAGGGATTCAGACAACAGTATGGGTGAGGTCCCATCAGCTACCTCTACCTGTGTATTCTGGGGCTCTCTTCTGGGGAGACTGGCAAAAAGGAGCACCCTGTCTTCTAGAATCTGGTCCCCACTGTGTGCTGGGAGCAGGGATGCTCATGTAGGAGCTGTCATATCTGTTGTGCCATCTGGATAGTTGTGTCGTGGGAAGCCAGTATAGATGGGGTGTGGGGAGCCGGGAGAGGGGGTATTGAGAGGAGGACAATAGGCTTTCTTGAGGCCAGACTTTAAAACAAGAACCTGGTTTGCTTCCTCCTGGGCAAAGTGTGACAACTGGCCATGACCTCCAGGTCGCTGCCAGAGAGTATTCAGTGACCCAAACATCCTGCTCTGCCCCTTGGGGGCATCTAGGGACAGAGTTTGTTTCAGAGCAGGGTCTGCTCTCTGGGTCTGGAGTTATAGGATTTGAGGGAACTCATCCACCTCCTCCTGGGAAGAGCTGGGGTTCCATGGCTTGTGTAACTCCTCATTATCTGCCATTGTGGTCTCATGACTAGAGTGGGCCATGTGCCCCTAGGGTCCCTGCAGTTCCCTGATGGAGCTTCTGACCCCACAGGAGCTAGAGCCCCTGCCACACTCTGGTCATAAGAGATCAGTCTTGGGGCATCAGCTCTGACTCCTGGGGTTCTCACGGTACTATCAGAATGCCCAGGTCATGGGCCTCCTGTTTTAAAGCATCATTTGATTTGACAAAATCCTGTGTCAAATCCTGTATGCCAGGTCAAGGACTTTGGGCTTTATTCCCATGCTGTCGGAAGGGTTTGTAGCAGTCTGTTCTGACAGCACCGGTAAGAGCAATCATCTTTCCTCCTGAGGTGGGCACTGTCTTTCTCAGACTCATGGCAGTCCCAGCACCCTTGCCTGTAAGGATGTTGCTGGAAAGAGCTGATCCCAGAGAGAAGTCACCCACCATCTCTAGGCCAGAGCTGAGAAGAGAACTATGCTCCTTGGGAAGCAGAGTGTGGAGCGTGGAGATGAATCCTGGAGCCAGACTGCCTGGATTCAAATCCTTCCTCGGCCACTTACCAGGTTTGGGGTCCTGGGCAATTTATATAACCTCTCTGTGCCCCAGTTGCCTAGTCCATAAATGGGAATGATAAGAATAGTTCCTAGCTCATAGGGCCGATGGAAGAGGAATGAGATAGCATATATAAAACTCAAAGAACAGCGCTCAGTTCTTGGGAAGAACTTCTGGGATTAGCAGCCGATCGGAGCATGCCCTTGGCTCCAGCACCGAGGAGACCTGACCTCCCCTGTGTCTCCTCTGAGCAGTATGAGGAGCAGTTTCTGCAAGAGGAAACCGTGTCCCAGCAGATCAACTCCATCGAGCTTCTGAGGACTCGGCCCCTGGTCCCGCCCACAGTGGTGAAGCCCCAGCGGCCCCTGCACAGGCAGGTCCAGCTAAGGGGCCGGCCAGCCTCCAAGCCCACTGTCATTCGAGGTATCACCTACTACAAAGCCAAGGACCCCGAGGAGGAGAATGACATCGAAGAGCAGCGTGAGTTGGGGTCACAGGGCCGCCCGGGGCCAGGGCAGGGAGGGACTGTGCTACCCTGAGCCCATACCCTCCTGCAGTCTGGTGACTGCCTTGGCCCTGCAGACCCAGCTGGGCCACCAGAGCGTCCCTGTGGTTGCAGAGCACCTGGAGTTCCTGTCACCAGTCTTCCCAGCTTGCTGAGCAGCTTGGGCAAATCACTTGACTTCTCTGGGCTTGCAGAACACCACATGGCTGAGTCACAAGGGACTTCAGTGCCCTTAGTCCGTTATCCCCATTTGCAATGAAGACACTGAGGCTTGGAGGGGAATGACTCACTCAGAGCCACACAGTGGGCTTCTCTGGGCTGCCCCACCCTCCAGGGGCCCTGGGGCTCCTGGCTGAGATGCCAGCCTCCTTCCACCTCACACCCACACACCCTCACACCCCTGTCTCGCTCATCCCGTCTTACTTTCCCTAAAACTTCCTCCCGCTGTCTTCCACTTGCCACCTTCCCCTCCCCATTGCCCTCCCTTCTACTCTGGGGGCAGGGGTCCCCACTTTCCTCCTCCACTTTCCTGTGCGTCTCCAGGCCCAGTCACTGTGCTTCTTCCTTGCAGTCTACATGCGCCCTGTCGCCGGCATCATCCTTTGGCCCATTTCTAACTTCTTGTTGTCTTTTTTCTTAGGGATCTGTGGGGGTCTTATACATACTCTGGGTGCCGGTCCATTGTTAGCCACAGGGATCACAGTACGTTCGCCCTGCCTGGACACCATTTCAGCTTCTTAATGGTGTTTTTGATGAGCTGATAAAATCCAATGTAGCAATTATTTCTTCTGTGGTTAGACTTCTGTGCCCTTGCGGAAAAGCTTTGCCTCCCCCTGCTCTAACTGCATCTCCCCACCTCACTCATCATCGACACTGAAGACCAAGCCCCAGCCCCACGGGGTGGCCTGGTGCTCTCTGACCTCACCGCCGGTTTCCCTCCCTGCTCAGTCCCGCTCAGTCTCCCAGGCGGGTTCTGGCCAGAGGGCTTCTGTGCTGCTGCTGCCTCCCCTGGAGTAATCTTCCCCTGAGAGCTGCTCGTGCTACCCCCACACACCTTTAAGCCTCTGTTCATCTCTCCAGCCCTCTGAGTGCCCCCCTGGACACTTATCCACGGCTGGAGATTCCCCCTCCCTCCCAGTTCTCTGGCCTCCTCCATTGCATTCGAGCTTTATCCTTGACACCTTCAAGCTCACTGCCAGCGTCCTTTCCAGGACATGGGAGCTCCGTGAGTGCAAGGCTCTTGCATGCGCTCACGCTGTTTGTGCTCCACAGCACCTGCAGAATGAAGGGCCTGGATGACCCACTTCCTCCCCACCGTGCCTGTGCACCCTCGATGCTCCCCTGGGCCCTGGGTGGAGCTTAGCAGCAGTCAGTCCAGACCCCTCTGGACTGATCTCCCCCCAGGAGATCCTCCAGTTGTGCTCCTCTAGTCCTCTTCTTAATTGCAGTCAGACTCTCTCGAATCCAAGGTGTCATGGGAGAAAGGAAACCCTCTTATTAGTCTGCCAAATGCCACCTGCTCTTGGTCATCGAAAGGCTTTCCAGGGCCAAAGTGACCCTTGTGTTTGTTTCCCAGAAGACGAGTCTTTTAGCGGTGAAAACGGAGTGGATTTGCTGATTGAAGATCAGCTTCTGAGACACAACGATCTGCTGACGGGTGTCACCAGGGGGCCAGTGACCACCCTTCAAGGCTCTGCTGTGACACGCGATGCGGACATTCAACCCACAGCTCTGTCCTCAGCTCCTCCCATCCCTGACCCCACTCTCTCAGCCTCAACTGGGCAGTTCTCAGCATCACCCCAAACCGCCCCAGTGCTGCTGGATCCTGAAGGGGAAGCAGGCCTCAGACCTACTCAGGGGTCAGCCACCACTGTGGCCAGCACAGCCACCCCGCCTCCCACTGCTGCGGCTTCCCCATCCATGGCTCCTGGCGATGCATTTGTGGAGGCCACATACACGGTCCCTGTGCCTCCTACCATGGTGGAGACAGACTCGTTGGGAGGAGATGCCACAGCTGGGCAGGGCACAGCCCCCGCCAGCCCCACACTGAGCCCTGAGGAGGAAGATGACATCCGGAATGTCATAGGTGAGTGTGTTCCCCCAGGTGAAAGGTTAAACCTGGAAGGGGGGAGGAGCCGATGGTTAGACTCTTCCTGAAGAAAGACAAGAAGAGGTACACCTTTGGCCAGTGATCGGGTCGAACCTCTAGGGTTCAGGTATTCAAAATGTGCCAGTGACAAGAGTGGAACCTTACTAAAACCTGTGGAAATCAATGTGTCATGATCTCCCCTTTCTTCATCAGTTTTATAAACGTTTGTCAAGTGCTGGTATACCAGGCTTTGTGGTAGGGTTGGGTATTGAGTTACTTGTTGATAACTAAGTTTTTTGCAGTAATTTTACCAAGTCATGAAATAACAAGGGAGTCTTATTGAGGGGGAGCCCAGAGCAGTGGAAGGCTGAGGGCAGAGAAATAACCTGTGCAATGGGTCCCAGGGCAGAATCTCTGCCCTTGGACTGCATGGAACCACTGTGGCATCATGTGGTGAATGCTATAATAGAGGAATGGAGAAACAGAAGGTGACCACTAGCTTAACCTGACTGCTGAGAAAGCTGGGGAAGCTTTCCTAAGGATGTATTATTTGAGCTGGGTTTTGAAGGGCAAACAGGAGTTTTCTAAGCAGAGGAGAGGAGTTTCTGACAATTAGGTCTGAAGTAACGTTTCAGAAGCAGAGAAGATGCAGCGCCCTTCTGCCCCCATGGTCACAAGATGACCCCAGTAAACAGTGACTTGTGAGAGTGGGGGAAAAACAGCTGGAAAGGGAAAATGGGAGCTAGCTTCGAATGTTTTCTCCAAAAAATCCCTACTGATAGTGACTGAAAAATAGCATTATTTAATAATTTTATCAAAATATTTGTTGAAAAATAGACTTGATTGGACAGATCATATAGTTTGCCTGTACATAGCTTTCCCTTCTTCCCATTTTCTGCTCCGTTGGCATCCTACTCAGAATAAGGTGCCAGCTTCTGCCAGAGACAAAGTGGTGGAAGGAGGACCTGGCAGGAGCCAAGCCCCTAGGTTGTGGCCTGGGCTCTGCAGGTGACAGCTAGGTGACCTTAGCCAAATCCCTGACCTTCTGTGCAGTTCAATTCAAATTAGAAATTTTCTGAAGACTCTTTCCTCCATTATATTCTGTTTCCTTTATTTATATTCTACGACTTTCTGAAGTGAGTTTATTAGGGCATGATATAGCAAAGAATTCTTATGGGTGAAAATTCCAGAATACTGGCAGAATACAACAGAGAAATAGCCAGTAAAAATGGACCCCAGATCTCATGAACTTCAGCCTGGAGCAAGCTAAGCAGGAAGGTAGTTTTGGAGCAGCAGAGGCGGGAAGAGAAGTTATTTTTTTCTCCGTGACTTCCTAGCAGGACTAGAGTTCTCCACTGTCTCCTCACCCCCTCCAGCCTGGGTCCAGCACCCAGCCTCTCTCTGCCTGCCTCCCCTGGGGTTTTCTGGAATAACACCCCACTTGTACCTTTTTGGAGTTTTTAGCCTGTGGCCCCCTACCATTAGTCTGACCACATGCTGATTCGCAGACGGGATAAACCTTGGGTCCTGACCGTCTTGACCTGCTGGTTTTCCTCTTGTGGTTCAGTATTTGGCTCAAATGGCAAGTCAGGTAGAAGCTGTAAGGTCCTGCTGAAGGACTGGCCTACAGGTTTCTTCAGGTGAACTGGGGCTTTTGCCTCTTGTACCTACTGCAGGAAAGACACGGGAACATGGAACACAGATGTGGTGTTTCTTCAGATACCAAGGGGTGAGGAGAGAGGGGTGAGGAGAGAAGGTGCAGAGAGAAGGAAGGTTTGGCTATCCAGGTAATTCAGATTCTTGGCAAGTTTGCTTTTGGAAATAATTTTGAATCGTCCATTTATCACTGTCAGGTGCCTCATGCAGGCCACTGCTGTTAATGTAGATGGGACTTCCTTTCTGGAACCCTCTCTGGTGGAGTAAGACCATGATGTACCTCATGTCCTAGACATCAGTTAAATAAAAATCATTTGGCTGAAACTGACACATGCCACTGATTTGCTGACCACGACCAGTTGGCAGATTGGCTCTTGAGCTATTTGAGATGTGATCTGACGTGCTTTGAAAAGGAACATCCTATCCCAGGGTTTCCAATCCGATTTTGTGATGTTCTGAAATGTCTACCATTATCCATAGGGGAATTGTAAAACTCCCAGGAATACTCTCAAAACAAGCAAATCAGAATTAACTTTTGGTTATGGAACAAGCTTTCAGCCAAAGCGCAGCTCTGGGACATGCGGTCGGCGAAGGAGCCCCGCGCCTGAAGGGAAGGCCGGGAGGTCTGCTCAGCCGCTGCAGAGGGCACCCGGTGTCACGTGGCCCAGGCTCCCAGGCTTCCATGACTGTAGTCTGCCTGTAGTTCTAGAAGGGGCTGGTTTCGGGGTGCTGAGGAGCAAACAGAGAACACTCGGGAGCACAATACCAGAGAGAGCCTGTCTTGTGTTGCCATCTGGGAAACCTCATAGTCACGAAGGTCGCTCCCACAAAGCTCAGGTACTGACATAGGCAGGGGCAGTGCTGGCTCGCACAGGGATGTGTCCCCACCAGCCACCCTAAGACACTCGGTGGGCAGCTCCCTGCTCCCAACTTCACAGGCACAGTCTGCCTCCGTGGCCTTGCTGGCCCACCCATCCAGCCCTCAGACCACTGAGAACGTCATCCTGGTGTAACTCCTGGGGCTCTGGGCAGGAGTGCGAGGCGGAGACAGTCCTTGTAAATGGTGAGGAATTCAGTGGACACCTCTCCAGGATAAAGAACCCACTCCGGTTCATTCCGCACTACGCCATGCCGTCGGGGCGCAAATGGGGTGTGGTCATTTGCACAGGAGGGTAACTACGGGCAGCACTTGAGCACCCAGTCCAGTGGAAGCCATGGTCAGTTCTGACTGTGGACCCCAACCCCCTGGGGGGGGGGGCCCCCAGCTCACTGGCTCCTAGGGGAGAGGGGACCCTCCAGGCAGAGTGACAGCACAAGCCGGGCGGGCAGAGAAAGCCCACATCCATGGCACATACTGGAGACAAAGGGACAGGGTGGAATTCTGGGATGGGAAGCCAGGGACCTGGTGCTGGAGGGAACGGGAAGCGGAAACTGAGTGCTCGGTGTGGCTACGCGGAGGAGGTCCAGGCAACAGAACACTGATTTACAGGTTAAGGGCAGCACTGAGCACTGACGACACGCAGGAGTCGGGGTGCTGGGAATGCAGCGATCAGGCAGGTCCCCGCTCTGGAGCTGTGCAAGGGCTTTTTTCGGGGACACAGGAACATAATCTTAACTCAAGCCAGTGAGGGGATGCAAGGGTGCCTGGGTCAGAGGGACCCTCTTCTGGGAAGAGATGCTAGCCTAGCTATCTTGAAGGATTAAGACATGTTAGCCAGGCCAAGAAGGGAGGTGGCCTTTCAGTGTGAAGGAGCAGGGCGCTGGACGTCAGCTGGCATGGCCAGGGCCAGCTCCAGCCTTGTGGATTCCAGTGCAGTATGAAAATGTGACCCTAGGGCAAAAGCAGGAAAAGCACCAGTGAAATACAAGCTTCTTCCCTCTGTGACCTCTTTTCTCTCTCTTTCTCATTATGGTATTTTTTCTTTGCTTCGCAATGCTATTGTGAATAAATATTCAACCTTTCATTTCCAGCATACATTTCACCATTCCTGTTTATGTTGTGCAATGTCAGTTTTAAGTGGAAATGAAAGTCCATTTAATTCGTATGTGGAATCCCCCCAAATGACACAATGTGTACTTCAAAGCTTCTCCATACATATGTGATCTGTTCTTAGCAGAAGGGCTGGAAACACAGTGTGAAATGAATGCATCTGGTTTGGCTTCACTGCCTGAAATGTGCACGTGTTCATGTGTCCTACCTCACCAAGGAAGGAAGAATTGGAAAGGAAGGAACTATGAGCCACCCTGTCTTTCCCTCTTTTTTTGGCAAATGCAGGGGGAGTAATTAACACTTTGTGTGCCGGTGCCCTTTAAATTTACCAGCCCTTGGGGCCGGCCATTTTCTGTGCCACCGCATGAATGGTAGAAGCATTCGATAAAACACACACAACTTCGAACTACTGGATATTAAAAAAAAAACTGTAATATCTCTCATAAAACACCTTACACTTTCTTCAAAACAATGTGTAAAGCTTCTATACTGAGTACGATCAAAGAAATAGCTCCTAATAGTTTCAAATAAATCCACCGTGGCGTGAAAAACCAGAGACTAGGTGAACATGTATTAATACGTGAGCGGCCACCTGATACTGGTGACAAAAACACTTACTAATACGTGAGCGGACCACAAAGTGTTAAGAGAAAATGATACCTTAGAGTCTCATGTTTCCTGGGACACCTCCGCCTCCTTTCTAGTTCCAAGCAAGTTCTGGTTAGTGCAAAGTGTGGCCTTGGGCTGTCAGACCAGACCTTCTTATTCAGTCTAAAGATGCCCATTTCCCTTGTGTTTGCTTTGAGCCTCTGGGCTCTCTGCATGGCAGTCCCCCTGGAACCTGCTCATGGGCACAGCAGATGCTGTGTGCAGAAGGAGATGAGGCAGGTGGACTCACGCTGGTGCATCCTCTGCTCAGCAGTGTGCTCCACAGTCCTGCTAGATATCACTTACTGACACAAGTTCAAAGGGAAAATAATGAAGAATTTCAAGAAGGTGACAGCAGAGCATTAAGCCAAGGACAAGCTCTGGTGGCTGAGGGCCCGTGTGATGGTACAGCCCTGGGCACACACCACAGGAAACACAGCAGTCAGGTGTGGGCAAGAGGTCTCGAGTTGGCAGCCGAGGGATGATTCATCCCACACATGTGTATGGTCTTGAACTTGAAGCCTCATGCCAGCTGCTCATGTCAGGTTCTCCTGATACTTGTTCTACTTCCTGCAGGCATCTGAGTTTGAGAACTCTGACTGAGGGCAGATGGCAGAAGTAAGACAGCAGTGCCAGTGGGGCTGGTGGGCTAGGGTAGGGACTTGGAATTCATACAGTGGTTGTTAATGGTGAGTTATTAAGGTCTAGGCAGAGATGCAGCTTGGAAAGCAGGTCAAGACTAGTGGGTGGGGTTGGTTCAGTGGTGAGCCTGAGACCAGCAGTGGATTTGGAAGTTCCCAGGCAAGAGGTAGTAAGTTATGGAATGGATGTATGGAAAAGAGAGGAAGAGGTGGTAGATTAAATGGGTGTGGCTTGGCGACCACTGGGAGTATGGGAGGTGAAGGAGACAGCAGGTCCGAACATGGTTTCTGGCTTGGTTAATGAGTAGTGGCTGTGCCTTTCTCTAGGGCAGGAAAGTGCAGCAGAACAGACTTTGAAAAGAAGCAAATACATCCCACTTTAAACTCATTCAGCTTGAGGATCCAGGGCAAGTAGGAGAAACATGGCTTATAGACAGCCGGTGGACAGCACTCAAAAACTGGCTCTGGGCAGAGAGGCCTGGCTGAGCACTGAGTGTACCCCAGTAAACATGGGAAGGGGGAGCAGAGGCTGAAGGTAGCATTTGCAGGGTGGACAGAAGAAAAGGGAATGAAAAGACCTGGAGCCCAACGAAATGTCACCAAGGAGAGAGTGCTGTGTGAGTCCAAGGAGGGAGGGAACTGATTCCTGGAGTGGCTGGGAGGGGGCTGGGGTGTCTGCGGTTTCAGACTGAAAGGCAGGCTTGCTGGAATCAAAGGTTGGCAGCACATCTCCCAGGGAGGTGCTGAGCCTTTAAGGCCTCAGTGGGACTGAGGGTTGAGGAGTATATAGGATCCCCTGCAGCCTTCAGGGCAGGCCTGCCAAGCTAGGTCTTCGCTGAGTATCCAGAGGGCAGGGGATCTTCTTGTGAGCTGGTTTTTTTTAGAACGGTGAGACTTTTGAACAGGTTTATATGTTGAGCAGAAGAGCTTCTTTTCAGGTCCTGAGAACCTTTGAAGCAAAGCCAAGTGCCCCTCAACACCATCCCCCAGCAAGTCTGGTTAAGTAATTAATACATACAGCATTGCTTAGTAAGCCTTAGTATCAAAAATCTTGGGGAGACTAAGATGGGGCAGACAGCACTCTCTTCTACCCACAGCACCTCTGAATTGTTCCCTACTTTCTCTCGTACATACAATGTCTTTTCTCAAAGGCTGACAGTTTGCTGTCCAGGGGGAAATATCAGAATGGCCCCAGATAATCAGATTGGTGATGGGTCTGAGTTATGATATCCTGACTTTCTCCCTTGAGCCTGTGTTCAAATGCTATAAAAGAAACACAGGTCTGTCTCTCAGACTTGCCTGTGCTTGTCCTCTCTGCATGCTCTCCTAGGGTCCTGGGTTTCAGAGTTTCCAGGCTGCAAGCAGGGCTCCCCACTTCCTGTGGAAAGGGGACCCCTGAATCCAAAAGTGTACTCCATCTATGCATCCTGTAACACATAACCACACATGTTGTGGCTTAAACAACAGAAATATCTTCTCTATCAGTTCTGGAGGCCAGCGTCCCAATGAGTATTAAAGGGTTAAAATTTAGACGTGTCTCCAAGGGAGAATCCATTTCTTGACTTTTCAGGCTTCAGGCACTGCTGACATTCCTTGGCTCATGGCTGCATCTCTTATCTTTGCTTCCGTCATCTTGTAGCTTCTTCTGCAGTCAGTTCTCCCCTCTCCCTGTTTCGAGGATACTTTGATTGCATGTAAAATTTACTTGGATTATCCAGGATACTCCCCCCCATTCCATTTCAAGATCCTTGACTTAATCACATCTGCAAAGTCCCTTTCATCATGTAAGGTCACAGGTTCTAGCAATTAGGATCTGGGTATCTTTAGGGGGGGGTGGATGTGGGGGGGGTGTTACTCAGCCTTGTGCACCATCATCAAGCACACTTGTGAAGTAGGCAAGTTATATCTTATATTTGTTTTACTACAGAAGAAAGTAAGGTTCTGTGACATTTTGGAGGCAACACAGACTTTGGAGCCAGAGACAAGGCCAAGACCTAGGTTGGGTCTCTGGCTGCACTCAAGGCACATTCTCCAGCCGTAGCAGAGCTATGGTGCTGAGACTGGATCTAACAGGGATTTGGGAGTTTGCCTGGGGCAACCTGGCACACCAAACCTCAGATGCGTCCTGCAGGAGCTCACTGGCCGTTTGCGGGTGGCATATAGCCATGGAGACCCGCTGACAGAAATCCTTGCCTCCCACTGGCATTTGTGAGGTCTGGGACCTGGGCCAGGGTGCTTCTGCAGCGGGGCGTCAGAGACCCGACTGGGCTTTGCCAGGGTCAGGGGGCACATAAAAACACCCCTCTCTGGGGACGGCACACAGGGGTTCACCTCAGTCCGAGGGAGCATCGTGTCTCTGCTGGCAGCCAAGCTCCACTTAGTGCCAGGGAATGAGATATTTTCCGTCAGCCTTCTGTTGCCCGACTCAGCCAGAGCCTTCTAGTTTATTGTCTTGAACAGATGAGTTCAATTGTAGGGGGAGGAGGCCTTGGCTGGTAGGTTCTCTTGTTTGTCTAATAGAGACTGAATCCCTCCTAGCTCTGTCAGAACAGGACCTAATAAACCCCACACAGCGCTGCGTGAGTCCTGCTAACCGCACCCAACTACGGGGCCTGCCCGGTAACGGTGTCCATCCCATTTCCAACTGCTGGGCTGCCTCAGGACGGGGGCCAAGGGCATGGTTCTGCCCTGTCCTGCCAGCTCCGGCTCCTTCCTCAGACCACTAATGGGGAACAGAACAGATGGAACTGATTGGAACTATTTGAAAATGGGGGTGGTCTGGAATTTGGTGAACCCCAAACCCCTTGGTTCTTTTGTCATAAGTGAATGTCAAGGACCCATTGTTCTCATCACTGTCACCGACCTGGGGGCCCCTCTTTTTTTTTGGGGGGGGCCCTCTTAATGGCAGGTTTGACTGGTCCCAGCTGCCAGGAGTGGGGCATTTGTGAGGTCTAGATTCTTCTGCTTCTTCCACTCCCCTCCCATAACCCACCAGTGCAGGACAGAGGCACACACACATGCTTCAGTAATCACGCGTGGCTTCAGCGTTCTTCCGGGCTGTGTTTAATAATGACATTGTGTAATAAGCATCGTGGGGTTTTGACTTGGTCTAGAGCTCCACGTGGTTCTAGTGGTCTGGGGTTTCTCCTGGGCACCGGGTCACTCCTGGGAGTCACGCAGAGGATATTCCTGAGCTCCTGTCCCATCCGGGCAGACTTCACCTTTGAAGCAGGCTCCTTACGTGAGAACTTGGTCCCCTGCCCCTTCAGTTCCCCAGGGGAGACTTGGGCATCCTGCCCACAGTGGTGACAGAGATGCAGGCTTGAGGGCAGCTCTCTGGGATCCCCAAGCGGGCCTCAGTGGATGAAGAGCCACTGCTCGGTCAGGGCTGCTCTCTGCTGGTGACCTGCCCCAAAGTACCTGGCCAGGCCCCTGGGGGCAGCTGAGCAGGTGGTGGAGCTTGGGTCCTGGTCACACATAAGTGCTGCTGCATATTCATGCAGGAACCAGAACTTCTACTCTGCCTACAGTATGCCACATACTCTGTCTCCCCAGGATGCGGGAGAACCACCGTTGCCTCTCCCTCGGGCTGGTGCTGTGGGGGGTGCGGGGGCCGGCACGGAGGGAGGAGAGGTGGCAGGCTTTGCTGAGTTGGCAGATGACACCTCCTGTAAGAAGGCCATTCATAGCACTATGGGAGCGGCACGGAATCCAGGAGGAGAAACTGACTTTTCAGACAGGGCTGTGGGGTCAGGAAAAGACAGTGGAGCTTAGAGCCCTGCGGGAGGAATTTGTAGGCTTGAGGAAGGCTTTGCAGAGTAGAGTACAGGATGGATGAGAGAGATGCAGGAACTAATGTGCAGAAATCACCTGGGGTCAGGTGAGACAGGGCTGCTGAAGTGTCTGCCCAGGAGTTAGGGTCCCAGGTGGGGAGCCCACAAAAGCTTGGTGGGGTGGGCATTCTTCCGTCATCCCAACCCCTCCACCTACCTCTTCTCCATCAGGAAGGTGCAAGGACACCCTCTCCACCATCACGGGGCCGACCACCCAGAACACGTATGGGCGGAATGAGGGGGCCTGGATGAAGGACCCTCTGGCCAAGGACGAGAGGATTTATGTCACCAATTACTACTACGGCAACACCCTGGTAGAATTCCGGAACCTGGAGAACTTCAAACAAGGTATATACTGTGGGCCCCCCCAGGAGGCTTCCTCCTCCCCACCGTCCTCAGCTCTAAGTGTGGCCAGATCTCTCTGGGTGGCTGCAGAGGGCGAGCGGGGCAGCAGCTTCTTCAGATGGTGAAAGGATCGTCCCTGCCGCGAACATCCGTTCCCACACTCCCTTACCTCCTCTGCTCTCTCAGCTCTCGGTCCTGCCCTCGTTCCGGCCCCAGGACCTGAGATGACCTGGAGTGCTGTGTAGCAGACAGTAGGGAGCCAGCCTCTCTGTGCCGTGGCTCTTGACCTTTAAAGCCGTGCTCATGTATGTCAGCACCCTGAATCCTTGGAGCATCTCCACTGGGAGTGTGATTTCTGTACGACAGATGAGGGTGCTGGGCTCAGAGAGGTTAGTGGAGACACGAACTCAGGGCTCCCGATCCCCTGTTCTGGCTTGTCCTCCCCATCACGTCAGGCTGCGCCCCCCTGGCTGGCGTCGCCTGTTACCCTGAGCTGCTTCCTTCTCCTGGCGCAGGTCGCTGGAGCAATTCCTACAAGCTGCCCTACAGCTGGATCGGCACAGGCCATGTGGTGTACAACGGCGCCTTCTACTACAACCGGGCCTTCACCCGCAACATCATCAAGTATGACCTGAAGCAGCGCTACGTGGCCGCCTGGGCCATGCTGCACGACGTGGCCTACGAGGAGGCCACACCCTGGCGGTGGCAGGGCCACTCAGACGTGGACTTTGCCGTGGACGAGAATGGCCTGTGGCTCATCTACCCCGCCCTGGATGACGAGGGCTTCAGCCAGGAGGTGATCGTCTTGAGCAAGCTCAACGCCGTGGACCTGAGCATGCAGAAAGAGACCACGTGGCGCACGGGGCTGCGGCGCCACCTCTTCGGGAACTGCTTCGTCATCTGCGGGGTGTTGTACGCGGTGGACAGCTCCAACCAGCGCAACGCCAACATCTCCTATGCCTTCGACACCCACACCAACACGCAGATCGTGCCCAGGCTGCTGTTCGAAAATGAGTATTCCTACACCACCCAGGTGGACTACAACCCCAAGGACCGCCTGCTGTACGCCTGGGACAACGGCCACCAGGTCACCTACCACGTCATCTTTGCCTACTGATCCCGTCCCTGCGAGCAGAAGTGCTGGTCCTGTGTGTGTGTGTGCGTGCGTGTGGGTGTGCAGATGGGCATGTGATGTTTAAAAATATATATATTATTTTGTATAATATTGCAAATGCAAAATGACAGTTTGGGTCTATTTTTTTTTTTAAAGTGGATCGTAGATCGATCCATACGTGTATGTGCTGGTCTCATCCTCCACAGTTTATATTTTTTGTGCAAATGAACTTCTCCTTTTGACCGAGAATCACCTTTTTTCCTACCCTCAACCCCTCCAGCTCCCCAGCACCAGGAGCCAGGAGTGAAAGAGGCAAGAAAGATGTGCTCAGGGGTGAGGGGTGGATGTTATGTATTGGAGAAGTTTTAAAAATCCAGAAAAAAATTTTAAATAAAGAAGAAATTTAAATTCACTCTCATTGCATTTTTGATATGTCTGGCAGGGCTGGTGCCTTCCTCAGAAGGAGAGCGGGTGTTTCCATGGGAACACCTGGTGCTGAGGGGCTCCCAAGGAGCCCTGATCACCGGAGATGAAGGGGCTTCCTTTGTGGGGTTTGGAAGGAGCCAACTTCTGCGCGAGTTGTAATTTTGTAGCATTGGTCCCTTCCTCTCTCTTCCCTGTCACACAAGCCTCCTTCCTCTGTTCTGCTTTTCTCTGGTCACTTTATCCAAGATGAGGGAAACTGTTCATTCCCTGGTGTCCTGTATGTGGTGGGCACTGCTGGAAAAAGCAGCTGAGTGTGACCTTGTCCCTGCCCTTCCCTAAGTCACCTATCAGTCAACCTTTCCATCAGTCATCCATCAGTCAACCTCTCCTCCCTGACCCCTCTTTCCCTTTCTCACCACCCCCCAATCCCCTCTTTGCCTTCCCCTCAGAAGCCCTGTTCTGAAGTGAGGTGCCTGAGTGAACAGTCAGGCTGGGGGGAGTCCTGCAGCCTCACCCTGCTGAGCCCTGTGCAGTGCCTGCCCACCATGTTTGCTCCCTTGTCTTCACATGACACAAAGAGGGGACAGGAGATCAGACACAGCTTCAGCAGGCAGGGCCTGCAGTAGGCAGGACCCAGAGATGATATGAGAAGACAAGCTTGCCATGTCTCCCTGCCGTCCCCAGGAAACTGCTGCTGCCTGGCACAGACTTGACCCCCCACAAAACACATGCACATCCCAGTCAGTCCCTGTGCTGCTGACACCCCATACACATCCGCCGCCAGCTCGCTTGACTTATATTATTTCAAATAACAAAGATCCAAACTACTTCTTTTTATGTTGGGCATGTGCAGACCAATTTTCCTAAGCAGGTGCAAGTACTGTCAGGTTTGGTGGCAGCAGAAAAGCTGCAGGGAGAGGTGGGGTGTTCAAGGCTCAAAAGGGTTTGGGGGACCATGGTGGTGGCAGTGTCCATGGCCAGAGGCTTTGCCTGACCAGAGGAAGGAACCAGCATGCCCCCCGAAACCCTGGCCCTTTGGTCAGGCCTTGGGTTGGAGACCATAGCAGAATCTTAGGCCCAAGCTCCAAGTAGGATTGATCACAGGGAAGGGGATAAGCCACCAGCAGAGTCACCGGTGCAGAACTTATGGAAACATCTGGCCAGTTACCTACCTAGCTAGCTAGCTAGTTACCTGCTTACCTATCTCCATTCATCCATTTACCCACCCTACGTCCATCCATGTAAAGTGATATATTTACAGTTGACAGACTCCTGGACTAGGATGTGTCCCACCATCTACCCTCCTGGGGGCCTCATTGCCCCTTTGCCCAGAGGCAATTGTTTGCCCTCTACCACTGGGGCCTGGTTCCAGGACTGGATTCTTTGCCGCTGTCCATACTGATTGTAGGGCCTTCCAATCCGCCTCCTCTTCAGGGATCTGCATTAGCTTCCTAACAGCCAGCCTGCCCCGCCACAGTGTCCAGAAAGGCCCAGGGTTCCAGGGCAGGGTGGCCTATAGGACAGGCCTAAGGAACAAGCAATTAGGGTCAGCAGGAAGCAGTCAGGCCCCAGCTGTGAGGCAAGAGCATTAGTTCTGGGAGGCCCTGCTTGCAAGGTGTGGGCAGAGGATTTAGGACAGTGGCCAGCTTCCCTAGAAAGCCTGGGCGAGGGCTGAGAAAACCCCAGCAGAGCAAAGCAGGGCTGGGCAGCACCACTGCCTGAGCTGCAAGGTGCCGCCCTGACTCCACGGGCAGGTCTGTAGGCCCAGGACAGGGGAGGCCAGCTGGGGAGGAGGACAGGGACTCTGATTTCAGGCTCCAGCCTGGAAACTCACACAGCCATTTCTGAGTGTCAATTTTCCTACTTTGGTTCCCTTAAGCCTGGGAGAAGAAGTTCTGTAGGGATCCTCACTTCCTGGTCCTCAGAGAAGCTCAGGGGAGACAAGGAGTCCTGCAGAGCAACCCCTGGGGAAGCCAGCTGCAGCTTGTCTGAGTTAATTGCCCAGGGCCCAACTACCCACTTGGGCCAGGAGAGCAGCCGCCCAGGTGGCGCCCGTGGGTGGGCGGGAGGAAGCAGAGGAAGGGGTGGGCGGCCTGTATGGAGTCTGGCGGCAGGCCTGAGGCTGGGTGGTGGGAAAAATTTCCCTGAACTCCAGAGGGCTTCTCCAGGCAGCTCCCTTGTCACGGACTCAAAACATCAGGATTCAGAGAATGATTTCCCAGAGGTTTGAGAGAGGCAGGCGGGCCAATGGCCACATCATTCCAGGCCCGAGGTAAGTGACCATTTCCCTCAATACTTTCCCCTCCTTCCCTCCCATCACCTGTAAAACGCAGGGATTGGCAGTGGGGGAAGGGAGAGTATTTTCTACTGAAACTTTCTGAATCTTCTCTGGGCTTTGTAACCCTCGCCACCCCAGGGCATTTAATTACTTGATACTTTTAAGAAAAATAGATTTGTTTTGGTTTTGCAATGCAAGTGTTCCCCAAATGTGTAGTTCTCAAAAGTAGAGGTCTTGGCTCTCTTCACATTCACTTGTTCGTGTCTACATTTATTCATTCAACATCTATTCCTGGAACCCTCTCAGGGAATCTGAGTGACCAAAACAAAGTCCAGCTTCACGGAGTTTCTATTCTAGAGCAGGGTAGAGAAAAGAAACTCGTTTCTATTTAATGGCAGGTGGCGATGACATCAAGCAGGGGAAGGGGGAAGGGAAGTGTTGCTTTTGTATAGGTAGGTCAAGAGAGGACATTTAGGAGAAGATGAGGGGGTGAGATGCAGACCTGGGGGGGGATGGCCTGAGGGGATAGGAACAGCAAAAGCCCTGTGGGGCCCACCCCAGCAGCCCTAGTGTAGCACCTGCAACCCCCAGCACCCTGGGTGGAGAGAAGTTCATCTGTTGTCCCTGCTTAGGCCCTGACCATAATGGGGGGGGGTGGTACAAAGCCTTTGTGAATGCTCCCACCCAATGGAGAGAGACATTTGGTCTAGAGACTGTCTCCAGGGCCTGTGTCTGGTCCTGCCTGCCCCACTTGGCATCCTTGTGAACTTGAATAAACCACATAGTCTCTGAGCCTTTTGGTCACCTGTGAAAAGGGGCAATCTCTGCCCCTCAGGATGGTGGGTTCATGGAAGATTCTACCAAAATAATGCAAGTAAAAGCAAGAGAAAAGCACTGATCCACTTATCACTATCCACAGCTGATTCCTCACGCCAGTGAATGGACCTCTGGCTGGATTCCCGGCACCTGGGATATAGCATGCGGGCCTTTTTTCTAGTCTCCTCTGAGATAACTTTCCTTTCGCATAAAGCTCTATGGAAGGCAGCAGGTACTCTGGACAAATCCAAGCTGTACCCCATTCTGTCTGTGTGATCTAGGACAAAACACTGAACTTCTCTGAGCTCGGGTAATGAATCTTCTTACAGGACCTGTTTGGGTCTTAATGAAATAACATCTAAACCACAAATTAGCACTCAGTGATTTTTGTTAGTCTCTATGATTGAAAATCAGAGAAAACGTATAATGATCCTTATTTTCCCATCATCAAACTGTGTCATCAATATCTCATTATATTTCTTCATCTGCTTAAAACACTGTGCAGAAGTATTTTAAAGACATCGTGATATTTTACCCACTTACATCTCTTCAAAGGCATCCCTTCAAAGGATGTTTTTCTACAGAAACTCAATCTTACAAGATAAAAGATTCCTTACAATCAATAACTCCTACTTCATTCACTTTCCCTAATTGTCTCAAAATGTCCGTATTTTTGGGTCTTTGAACCAGATCAGTGTCTACACATTGAATTTATGATTTCAGGTCAATATACATATGTATTCTCTCATAGATTTTTTTGTTTTGAAGTAATTTTAGATTTTCAGAAAAGTTGCAGAGTTGGTGCAGAGTTCCCTCATGCCTTTTGTCCACTTTCCCCTAATATTAACATCTCACATAATGATGGTATCTGTCAAAACGAACAAACCACATGTTGATACTTTATTATTAGCAAAATTCCACTTAAATCTCTTTTAGTCTAGAATAATCCCCCACCCTCTTTCATGCCATTGATCTGCTGAAGAAACTATGTTGGTTTTTCTGCCGAACATCACTTTCTCATTCATTGTTCATTGCTCCCTTCAGTTTTAACTTAACAAATCCTTTCCTTCACTGTTTTTTGTTGTTGTTGTTGTTTAAAACAGAAGTTAGAGCTAGCTAAAGGCACAAGTGTTGGCCATGAAGACCTCCTGATGATGCTATGAACTTGCACTTTCCATGGTTGCCCTCCTAGTTTCTCTGCCTTCTTTGACATGCCCCCCACCCTGATAATATATTACAAAAATGCCACCCCAGTTCTGCCTGGCTCTTGGGTCTCAGCCCCCCAAGATCTGTCAAGTCCACCACTGACAGATGAGTCTTTCTCCAGTCATGTCCCAGAAATGGAGAGGTCAAGGTTTTCTCCAGGACTGTAGTCTCTAAACAGGTTATTATTCCTGCCCGTGTATTTATATGGTGTGCTGTGCTCTTTTCCTGCTCCTGATTGAAAACCTGGTAGGTCCCTTGACGTCTCTGGTAACTCTTGGGTAATAATAAGTCCTATGGTCACTTCATAAAAAAGGAACTAACATAGGTTCAGTTGAGTAATAGGAATGTACAATTTCAATCATCAAATTACTGAACTTGATTTCAGGTTATTGCCTCCCAGCACTAGCTGGGCTTAGGCCTGTTGGAGGCAGTATCAGTGTGTGACTGATGGGTACCCAGGGACCCCAAAATAATTAAGGGACTGCATGCTCTAAAAGGATCCGGCCATCCATGCACACAAAGGCAAAGCAGCCTCTTACTGTGACAGATCTTTAATAGAATGGGTGTGTATAGAGAGAGGGGAGAAATTTCAAGTAAAATTTCCTCAATAAAACATCCCAAATTAGCCATCCCCTCACGGGCAAACACTCAGCCAAACAGAATCAGCCCTAAGAGGGACTGCTGGGGCCCAAAGCTTGCCGCAAATCTAAGGCAACTTCTGGTGGGTAACAGCAAGAAAGGGGGAACGCAGGCCCCAGACCCCTGGGACAAAAGGAGAAAAAAGTGCAAATCAAGGAAATACTGCCCATGTTTCTGCCCAGGACAGCCTTCCCACGTGTCTCTCACCCACATGTCTCCCCAAGTCCTGCATGTCTCTCCTCCACGTGTCTCCCCAAGTCTCTAGGTGCAAATAAAAGCTGGAGAGCAAGGGCCCAGAGCCCACTGCCAGCTGTCCCCTAGAGCGGCATCTGGCCGCTCAGCTCTGCCCTTAGTTACTCCAAGGTGGGCGGGGAGCGTGGTATCTCCCCTAACAGCAGGAATCCTGTCGTGGGGTGGGGGTGCCTTCACCCCGCATAGTTAGCTTTTGTGCCTGCCCCTCCAGAGTTGACCAGGAGGGACAGCAAAGAGTGCACAGAGCAGGAAAGTGAGCACTGGCAGCCAAGTTACCTTGCTCCAGCTGTGTGGGAAGGCCTCTATACTCCTCTCTCCTGGGCACATTTTTTGTGGGTTCTTTGAAGAACAGCTTCCTTTTTAATAGGGATGCTCTTTCTTTTCCCTCCACTTGGATTAAAGCATCTCCATTCTGGCTGCTCAGCACCTCTCCCCAACCCCTAGGGCCCCAAGCAACCCCAGCAGCAGCCTGCTCATGTCTCTGCCCTCCAAACTGTCCTGTGAATCCTACCATGATTCCACCTGTGACCACATCTTGTCCACATTTTATTAATTTTCACACATTTCTGGTCCCAACCAGCTGAGGGTTGCAGGATAGGCCCTAAGTTAGGCTTATTTTACTGGAAAGCAGCCTGTGAGCTCATCTTCCCTCTTGGCTTCCCTGAATAGGAGGCAGCCACTTGCCTACTGTGACCCCCAAACTACAAGAAACAAGGAGCAGGTGTCTCCACAGGTCCACTTAGGGCTCTTTCCTCTTGGCCTGAGGTGCAGGCAGGTACGCCATGCCCCAGGGGGAGAAGGAGCAGGACATGGAAAAGTTCCAGAGAAATCCTTTTCAAACATCCTCTTCAAAAAAAATTCAACTCAGGGCTGCCCTGGTGGTTCAGGGGTTAAAGTCTCAAGGTTATCAAGCTGTCAGCAGCCACTGAGCTTTCCACAAGGCGCAGCAGACCTTTCCTGTCTCACCCGCTGCTCCCCTCAGCAAGGTATTTCAGTAGATCTGCCTACTCTGCTCCCACTCTGTCTCACCCCCCACTGCACCTCTAGCCTACACCCCAGTTCTTGTATGCATAGATAAATAAATCTTTTTAAAAAATCATATTCATACAAAGAAAGCAGCCATAAACTGTGGGAGTGTCTTATCTTGAGGCGGAAGAGGAAGATACTGGTTTGTTACCTATTTATTTGTCTCCTATGCACAATAAATTGCTTATCTCACCTTAGGTAAGGTCTTGCTTGCTGCCTCCACTGCCTGTTTGTCAATAGCCAGGTCAGGCATTTTAGCTGCTTGGTGAGAGTCAAGCAATTAACTGCCTTATCCTTTTACTTCTGGTTTCCCTGGGGTTCTGGGAAGCCATTTTCATTCTAGCTGCTAGAAAGCTTAGGGTCAAATTGTGTCATGCTCATAGCAAGCATGTAGAGTTTTTATGTGTCCAAATTGCTCTGACTCTCTCCTGGTCTGTTTTCTATCTTTGATGTTTTCTAATATACCATCTTGGTGTAAATGCTGTGGGGTTTTGCTGTTCTTGCTGTTTTATTTTATTTTGCTGGAATAAGAATGTAAGCGAACAGTGACTTTGGAATGTATTAGGGTGTGAAGCCAGACTCCCATGTACATGGATTCTCCCACAGGAAGGCTCGCTGTGTGGAAGCCAACGGCCGAAAAGCCAGTTTTGGCCCAGCGGTCCTGGGCTGCTCTTTTAAAGATTTCCCAGTCATTAGGTCAAATAAGTTGCATGACCTTTTACTGCACAGCACTCCTCAGTTTAGGGTAACGCAATTTGACCTATGATCCAACAGACCCGTGGAGAGGGAGAGAACAAAGAGCAGCCTGCTGAATCAGCGCAGAGAGGCCCTGCTCCAGGGTTATTTTCCATGTGACCTCGGCCGAGCTCTCTCTGGAGGAGCCTGCCTGGCCTGAGAGCACCAAGGAGAGCTTGTCAGCGCCTGGGGAGTTAAAGTGCAGCCAACAGCAGCAGGTGCCAGGAATGGGCTGGAAAACCCTGGTGAACTTCCCAGACTCACATAGCTGCTTCAGATCCTTTGGAGACACGAGGCTGGGGTTGGGGGGAAGGGGAGCATCTGCCTACTGCCCTTGGAAGAACCCCAGCTCCACTCTCCAACCCTGGGACAAGTGAGCCTTTCCCAGAGGCCAGGGGGCCAAGCGTGGTGATCACAACGGGCTCTCCTGGTGGGGAGAGAGCAGCCCACTCTGCCAACTGGTAGTGAGGACACACAATAAGGCACCAGGAGCCTGACCGGGCGGGATGCGCAAGCAGGTGTCACTCCTGTCGCTAGGGAGCACCGGCTTCCCCTTCTCTCCGTTCAGCCCTCTGCACGGGGCCAATACGGCGGCGCAGACTCAGCTATGCAAGGAGCCCCCCCCACCCCAGCTCCAGGCTTAGCTCCACAGGTCACAATCCGGTCTCCTGGCCAAAATACTTGACTGATCAGCTCATCTGTTCACACTAAGCTCAGGGAATGACCATGTCTAGCCCTTGTCTGGCCAGCCACGCTAGGAGTAACGGGCTCATAGTGGGGACAGTAAATATTCACCCCACGGCATGGTATCCACACCGGCTTCTCCTCTGGTTGAAGGGCCTCTGGACATTCTGGGTCAGAAGGGCTCTTGTCAGGAGCGCTGCAGCAAGAATCCCTATAGCCAGTGTCACTGTGCCCAGTGCCTCTGTGGACAGGGAGGGGTGTTCTGGCAATGCTGACAACTTCCAAAGAAATGCAGGCTGATAGCTATGTTCTTCACCCTAGAAATTCCTTAAAGCGAGACTCTTGAAATAGAGCTACCCAAGATCAAGGAACAAGTTGAGGTCATTCAAAACCATTATCAGCATCAAAATGGTGCTTTGGGATGCAGAAAGTTATCTAGTATCTGGGCAACAGACCCCAGTGCACCTTCCCTGCTTTTCCCAGGCTGTGCCCTCCCCATCAAGTGCCTGACCGCTGTCCATCCCCAGACACTACCTGACTGAATTTTCCCCTTCCCTTAAAGCCTGACCCTTAAACCACCTCCTGCAGGAAGGCCGCCTGGGTTCATCGGGATGGCCCCTCTTCCTCTCCCTCTTCTCCCTTGGGCTTTTTCACCTGAGCATACACCACACCTGGCACCTCCAAGTAGCTCACATGTGTGTTCACCCCAGCACAGCTGTTGCCAAACACGTCTCTGTCCTAATCAGGACTCAGCTGGGCCTGGCTCAGAGTAGGTGATTGGATGGCGGGCTGCCACCAGAGAGCTCAGTTCTGTCCACACGGAGGATTGCTGACCCTCCAGCCCTGGGTCACCCTGCCTCTGTGGCCTCTGTGTCAGCAGTGCAGATGCCCCCCCAAAAAACCTTAGCCCCATTCTCCTCCATCTCATAAGTCACTTGTGTTCTGGAGGGGCCACTGGCCTCCGTGCTGGCTTCAGAACAGAAAGGGCCTTCACAGGGACACCCTCAGGGCTACGCATTCCTGCAGGACCATCCTATCCGCTGCAGCTCTGCGGGCTGCAAGCCCCAACCCCAAGGTCCTGGTGTCTGTTCCTCTTTGCACTCTCCCCTCCCCTGAAATATAAGGGCCGGTGGTTAGCTTCAACTCCTGAGCTCACTGTCTGTCTAAATCTGGGAAAGCCAATGTACTTTTTATTCCTCTGCAAAGCCAGGCCAGTGGTCAGCACAGATGGAGGCTGAGCAGAGAGGAGGAGGCCTTGCCAGGAAGCGGCGCCTCGAGGACTGGCCGGCTCTCCCACAGGAAACCACCGACTGGAAAGTCTGAGATGTGAACCCCATAGTACCTTGAAGCTAATAGGGAAGACAGCCCACCTGAGCAAAGGCCCTGGGACCAGTGTGGCCTGGCACAGCAAGGTCCGTGGTGCCCAAGGACGAATAAAGCCAGCTGGCGGCTAGCACACAGCATGTTGAGTCACTTGACGTTGGGATTAGTTTCTAATTACCCCCCCAAATGATTCCTTGAGCTCAAACAGCATATACCCCAACCCTCAGAGAAGCTGCTCCAATGAGGCAACACTAATCCCAGAACAGGGGACGGGGTCTCCAGGCCCGCATCCCCCCACCTGGTGATGGTGGGACCCTCCTATCCACCCCTTAGGTGGACACACCTAAGGGGTGATGTCAGGGAACACGGTTGGCATGCTGACTCAGCAGACAGCTCACTCCAGGTGGAGGTCACCTGCACACCCAGGCCTGAGAAGTCCGTGCAAGAAGGTATGCAACCTTCCCTCCAGGCTCCAGGAATTTAGGGCCCTGTATAATTTTCCTTGGCTTCATCTGAAAAGTTTTTTTCCTCCCTGTGACTCAGTACTTAGATCGCTCTCCCTGAGGGAGGCCCTGAGGGTGAGATTGAAGACTCAGGGGCTGCTGCCATCTTAGGATGGGGAGTTGAACCCCGATACACATAGGAGCCAGAGGCCTGCACCCCGCTTCCTGGTTCTGCAGGTCCCCTCTTGTGAGATTTCCAGTCGAGAGGTTCCAGCTTCCCTGCATTGGCCCAGAACTCTTTCCTCCATAAGTCCTGCTCAGCCTGGAGGGAGAGAAGCTTTTGGAGGGAGGAAAAAGGAAGAGGACACTTGGTAATCATGGCATCTACCCCCGAGGGCCTGTGGAGAGAAGTGACCCTCAGCTGCTGAGGAGGCTCTCCTGCCTCCCTAGTCTGCTGGGGGGCCTGGGATTGACCACCACGTCTGTGTGCTTTTCTTAGCAGCTGGTTCCTTCTCTGCCTCCTGTTTCTCTTTTTTTCCTGTGGTTTCAGGCTTCCTCTGGGTCCTCTCTCACCCATTCCTAAACCTTTCTCTCCTCTCTTTTTGCAAGTTTTTCTGCATCTTCATGGTTTCCCCAGTTCTCCAGAGACCTAGATGCCACCCCCACTGTGTCCTCTCAGGTCTGCTTCCCCCTCCTCTTTCTTTCCCCTTCCCCATCCCCTCTTCTCCATTCCTCCCCCACCCCACCCACCCCCACACTTCCCAGAATATGCCCTTGCACAGAAAGCTCCATCGCTAAGACATGGTTATTTTCGTCCCTTTCCCAGTTCTAACAAGCTGGGGAATGTCTGACACTATCTCCACGTGAATCTAATGTCCCCTCCTCCCACCCCCTTCTCTCCTTTCTTAACAGCTACTTGCTAAGTCTTGACTCTGTCTGATGATTCAACAAGTGTTCTCTTACCCCTGAGCCCCTGCTCTCCCCTCTAGGGGAGACCTAGGACTGGTGACTGCTCTAGGAGCTAGGGTTTGGCCTTGAAAGTCACAGTTTGTGGGCTCTCAGGCTTCTCTGCATATGAGAATCAGCTGGAGGTATTTTCACCCTCCTTTGCCCTGGGCCCACCTGTACCGTTTAAACTAATAAGGGGGGTGGGGGAGCTGGGCCACAAGAGTCCTTAATGATCCTCAGATGTTTCCAATGTGCAGCATTTTGGGAACCACGGGCACAGGGCTTCTGCCTGTAGCCAGCAGAAGACATTTTGTGGAGCTAGAGTCTGGGCTTGGTCTTCAAGGCTCTGAGGGGGGAGAAAAAGGGGGCGTTTTCCTCCTGCCCCAACCTCAGTGGGCTGGAACATTCTCTCTGGGGTGTCCTGCGAGTGTCCCAGCTTGATGGTGCCCCTAAACCTCCATCTCCCCACAGACAGTGCTGGTTCCAGGTTGGAGGTCTCCAGAACTTGGTCCCCTGGAGCACCTCAGAGCTGTGGTAAGTGAGGGGCCAGTGCTGGCCCTCCCTCTAGATGAGGTGCGGACCGGCTGGTGAGGGAAGAGTTCTGAGTTCCTGTGTGGGCAGTCCTGATGCTGCCCTTCAGCCAGGGAGTGGCCACCCTGGGCAGCAGGGTCCAGGTGACTGGCCAGGAAGGGGAGTCTGTGATGCTCAATGTGTAGCCACCCCCAGACTCCCAGAAAGCCAGCGACAGCCAGGAAGCTCTTGCCTGGAGTTTCCCTAGAGCAGGTAATGGCCGGCCTGGGAAGACCCACCTGTGCCCTGCCTGACCTCTTCCCCTTCCTGGGACAGGCTTCTCTGTGGGTGACTCTCAACTCCTCTCAGAATCCTTTGGAGGGCTGGGGGAAGATTTTGGGCCCAGCCTCAGTATGACTCAGTAAATCTGGGTTGGGGCCAGAGAAGTTGTGTCTTGTGCAGAGGCTGCAGTGCCGACCCACAGGCCTCTTTCCAGGTCCACATCCAGTCTGCCACAGACTGAAGTCAGGGAAAAGCAGTTGGAACAAATACCAAAGGGAAGGGACGGCAGCTTTGAATCATTTGTTGAGGGGAGGAGGGCTCTCATTTTTTGGGTCCCCTGTGGTCCCACTTCAGCTCCAACGTGGCGTGTGCTGCGTGGCTTGTGCTCTGAAAATTTGCGTGTGGTGAGGCTTCCCCATGAAAACACCTGTGAAAACGCCTATCTGTCGTGTTTGCTCCTGGCAAGACAGAGAATGTTTATCTGAGGCTTTGTAAATGCTCAAAAGTTCGACTCCACAGAAAATACAGATTGAATCTCAAATGCTCAGAGTCCTGATGGCAAGCAGGTCATGTCAAGTAGTCCTGGGAATGAGTGAGATGCTGGTGGGGTTCCTTTCCTTCTGGAGCTTTCAGTCCTACAGACAGTAACCAAGTGGTTGTAGAGCTGATGAGCATGGGGAGGGTGCGGCTGTGGGAGCCAAAACGCCCCTTTCTAAGAGTCACGTTTTTCTATCCTTGGACCGCTGAACCTTGGTAAACTTGTTCGAGCTTATAAATCCTGGGGAGGCAGCATTAGCCCCACATATGCTGCTGGTTGGAACGGGTTTCAGGTTGTGTTCACCCAAGTGGTGACCTCAGTGATCTAAAACTAAGAGGTTAAAGGTTTCAGCAGCTTTCCTGATGATTTGTTTATATTAAGGTGAATTTCCACCCCTAACCCCACCCCCAAAGCTGGGATTGGATGGAAACAGCTGGGCTGGTGGGGTTGGGGTTGCTTGAGGCTGCCAGGCTGGAAGGGGCAATGTGTTGGTCTGATGGGAACGAGTTGCTTAGCAGAGAATTGCAGCAACTCCAGGAAGCCAGAGACAATGCGGCGAAATGACGCTGTGGAGCCAGGCCCGGCAGCCAAGTGAGCGGGTGAGCTCGGTGGCCATGACAGGCGCTGGCCAATGAGTCGTCCAGCCCAGAGCTGTCCTGAGAGCAGCTGGTGTCTTAACTCATTTTTCAGGCGGATCAGAAATCTTCCCCTCTGCTGGAAATTATCTTGGCTGTGGGGACAGAAGGGTGACGACATAGATCCATGGAGGAGACATTCACATGTCTTTGAGGACAAGGGGGGTGTTGTTTCCCACAGACTAGTGGTCTGGGTCCGAGCCTGAGCCAACATTTCACCTCTCTTGGAAAGGTTTAATATCTGGGGTCACTGTCTCTTGCCCACTGTCTGCAGAAAGGCAGCCAAGAACCCAAGTGCCACTGGGTACTCAGACGACGCAGAAAAGCAAGGCGAGAAGTCTAGTAGGACTGGTGGGACGGGAACCAGGCTGCCTCTCAGTTCTTCCTTTGCCCAGTTGATATTTACAAAAACAGGGCTATGCTGGGAAACAATATTTTGGGTTAGCTTCACAGGGTCCCCCATCTAAATGAGCAGTTGTTAGAGTGACAATATTGTAAAGAGTTATTCTAAAAAGAGCACCTACTGCTTACTATGGTATGTGGTGTTGAGTTGTATTTATTTTGTCACCATCATCCCTTCTATCTGCTTGTCCCTTTCCTACTCCTTTCTCACTTAATCTCAGAGCCCTATTGGGCCTCTGTTGGTTTTTAAAGTACTGTCTATTGGTTTTTAAAGTATTTTACGTTGTTGAATTTTCTGCTATGTAAGTGTCCAGTATTTGTTTTTACTATTCTGACTTGAGCTTCTACGCCTAATTCTCCCAAATTCCCTTCATTTTGTTGAAAATAGTACTTCATCCTTTCTTACTGCTACATAGTACTCTATGGTGTGGATATATCACATCTTTTTGATCCACTCATCTGTTGATGGATATTTAGGCTGCTTTCAAGTCTGAGCTATTATAAATAATGCTGCTGTTGAACACTGTGGAACATAAGGGGTTTTGTGTAAATGGTTTTATATTCTTTGGATATTTGCCCAAGAGTGGAATTGCTGGGTTATATGGTATTTCCATTTTTAATTTTTTTAAGGTAAATTCAGATTGCTTCTCATATGGTTTCACCAGTTTACATTCCCACCAACATGTCCTTTTTCTGGGCATCTTCTCCAATACTTGTTGTTGCAGGTCTTTTTAAAATAGTCCATCATCATAAATGAGGTTATCACTTCCTTGTGGTTTTAACCTGCATCTCTTTTATTGGAAGTGACAGTGAACATTTTTTTGTTTCAAATGTCTCTTAGCCTTCTGGATACCCTTGTTGGTGATTTCTCTGTTCATATTTCTGTGGCATCTACTTTAAAACTACTTTCAGTTTTTGATCTGGAGATTACCAACCTCTTACACAGGCCTCTCTCATCATCTCATAGTACAGCATCCATACTAGAAATAAATTCTTCAGTGAGAACTTACAAAGATCCCAAGAGTGGGTAGTGGATGCACCCGGAAGTGGGGTGAATGTCACACTTGGGCTCCTGGACACAAGCAGAGTGGGCCTTCAACTTAAGAGAACCCAGTTAGTCTTCACCCCACAGAGTAACTCACTCACAATAAAAACTGAGGTCCAGGGAAGCAGCACAGTGGCCAACATTGCCCACCTACTGAGGGAGTCAGTTCACAGAAAACCCACCCCATGCTTGCCTTGTAGCTATGGTCCCTATTTCTTCAATACTCCTCAATGCCCTGGTTGCCCATGACATGTAGTTTGGCTGCTTCCTTTCTATGTTGTCTCCCATTGCCTCTTTAAAGGTGTCAAAGATGAGTGACAATGCAGTGTAGCAGAAATGGCTTTAAAATCTAAACAGACTTAATTTCAAATCCTGACTCTAGGATATAATAGTTGTGAGATCTGGGCAAGTTCCTCAATCTTCTGTACCCATTTCTTCATCTGTCACATATGGATAATGCCACCTATGTCACCCATTTCTTCATCTGTCACATATGGATAATGCCACCTATGTCGCCCACCTATGTCACTTAATGAGCTAACATTTGTATGCTCAGCACTATGCCTGGCAGAGGGTAAGTCCTCAATACGCATCTATTAATGTGAACTGAACTAAGGGATGGAATCTTTTGAGGGATATGAACAGATCACACCAAGTGAATGTGTTGGAGAGAAACACGGTATAGATTTCCTATGGTAAGCAACACATTGGCAGGGTCTAGGTCTCTAACAGAAGAGCAATAGCTAAATTGCATAGTGTAGGCTAATGCTGGCACCATGCACTCCAATGTCACATCCAAATGTCAGTTGTGATTATCCTTTGAGATCCAACACCTGGCTTGACTCACATCTCACAATGGTGTGAAGTGCCAGGTGGACAGTCACTAAGGCTTTGGTGGCAGGGCTTGGGGTGTGGGGTGTATACTTCCCTTTTCGGCTCTGTTGCTTTACAGGCTGTATGCTTCCCTTCACTCATCAGAGCATACAGCCTACTCCTCCCATTCTTCACTCCCCAACAACACTGATAGAAAGCTGTGTGTGCAGCAAGTTTTTACTGAACATGTGGGAAGACAAAGAGGATTGACAATTTAGCACCAGTTTGCAGAAGTCCTTTTGCCCAGGAGTTACAGGCATCTCCTGCAAGCAGGCTTCAGGATCCAGAGACAAAGCCATGTTCTTGACCTACTTTCTCTTTTCTGCTCGCCAGCCACCTAACCTCCAAGACCTGCTTTCTCTGCAAAAGACACTTGAGGGCTCAACTTTCTAAAGAAACTTAAAATACTCCATGGGAGAAAATGTAGTTTTGCCTCTAAGTGAATCCTGGTACTACTATAAATTAATTTCTGCATCTGCTTTTGCAGGCTGACTGTGAGGTCTCGGGGTAGGAATCTGTGCTGGATTTGTGCCTTAGGAGGTGTGGGGCTCCCCATGTGGGGGGTAGAGGACCTGGCCTAGTCTAGTGGGGAGGTAGTATTGTACTATTCAGGAATCAGAGCCACTCTATTTGTGAGGGGAACCCTCCTATTTGGGAGGCGGATCCCCCACCTCCCAGTCTGGTCGGGAGACGGAGCCACTGAAGTGGCTGAGGACCCTGGTACTGCAGCTCAGTTCCTGGGTCCAGACACTGGCCTCACTGCTTCCTGCTGGCTATGGAGCCACCTTGGGAAACGGGCCTTAGGGAGGACTGAAAACTAGACAGGCCCAATGAGCGCAGAGCAGTGTCTGAGGCAGACACCGGAGCTCTGCCAATGCCTGCACCAGTTCTCAGAGTTGGAACCTAGGTGGTGCAGTGCCCAGCTTCACGAATGGTGGCGTTTGTCATGAAGGCTTAAAAGTGGCCTTTGGTGTAATTACATAATCCAGTTTCCTGATGTGGAAGGCTCAAGTTTGAGTTTGTAGACAGTTTCCACCCCACCCCCGCTTTTAGTTCAAATATCTGGACATAATAAAGCAAAGTTTTGCTTAACTGGGCTGGAGTGAAGAGTAGAAATAAATCCATCTAAATAGTAACAAGTCACAAAACCATCTTAGGCTTTCCCTTCTCATTACTAGTCTCTTAATACTGGAGATTCATTTTGGGTTGACTTTTTTCTAAATACAGAACAAAACAAGGCAAGTTTAAAAATTCTTTATTTGAATTTTAGACAAAAACAAATATTGCATTGTAAAGAATTGTTTGAAAGCATGGAATAGTTGGTCATTGCTTTTTTTAATATGTTGTGGACCAACATAGATACAAAGGAAGAGAATGTTACCTCTTTCCTCATTTGTAATTTGTTCTTGACTTAGCATAGATACTGTTTCAGAAAGCAAATCCTGTGAAGTGACACCTCTGAAATCTCCTCAGGCTCCCTGGCTCCATGGGTGAAGCACTATTGGTCTCAGCCCATCCTGCCAACGTAAGAACAAGGGCCGAGGAGCTCTATGGTCAGTGGTGTGTAGTGGTTTTCATCTAAAGCTCTATTTTCCCATCCTCTCTTATCCTGATGACTAACCTGAAGATTAGGGCTGAGTATGAGTTAAAATAGTTCAATATACATTTGATGGAAAAGTCAACTTGCTATCTGTCTGGGGTTATACTGGCAGATAGATGCCAAGCCTCCTGGTTGGTTGGTTGAACTAATGGTCACCTGTCTCATTGTGGGCAAACAGTGAAAGAAATGGGGTGTTTGTTGACCTTGACCACTGATATACTGATTTGGACTCCTTGGTTCTTCCAACCTAACATGCCTTGTAATGTGCCAAATCTCTAATGTTTAAAGTTAGCAAACCAGTAGGTCCAGAATGGGATCCACTATTTGACAGAAGCTGGCCATAACAAGATTCACACACAGAACCAAATCTGCTAAGCTTCCTTTGCCATTCCTCTCATGAATTCTGACAGAACACCCAACAGAGAACACAGCTATCAAAACAATAATGCTGAAAGTTCTAGTCTTATCCAAAATAAACTTTAAGCTTAGTCATCAAAAATAGAAGTAAATAGTATACATTCTGGTTTCTTTATGCAGGTAGGAGGAAGTTGCATTTCTTTTAAGTGCATAGTTCAGGTGGGCTCTGGAAACATCTTTTTAGGTAGTCCAGTTTTGTTTCCTAGAAAATTAAAAGTCAACCACAACCCGAGGTGTGAGGGGAAACAGGAGTTGCTCCTCCTAAATGTTGTTAGGGCTAGGAATGAAACTTTTAACCTTTTATTCTTTCTGTTAGACTTTTTGTTTTTAAGGTAAAAGTTATTAATACTCATACTAGCAACAACGATCCTGATTTTTTTTAAGTTATGATGAATCAAATCTGACAAAGATTATTTTGGTAAAGAATGGGGGCCAAAGGTGTTGGTAAGCGTCCATCAATGTTAGCAATCTCATGTGAGAAGGCAGTCCTATGAGAGAGCCCCCAGCCGGAGCGGATGCGCCTTAAGTGCAGTTCCTATTGCTGAGGAAGCTGAGACGGTCTGTCAGCAGGGAGTAGGGAGAGGGCTTTCAGGGCTGGGATGTCCATAAAGTCAGACTGAATGGGGGTCTTATTCTGGCTCTTCAGTAAACCTTTTTAAAAAGGTAGTTCAAAGCTGAAGTTCCTTTGAAGCATTTCAATGTGCTAAAAAGGCAAATACGTTTGTCCCGTGATGTTTTTCTGTCAGATTTCACAGCCTGAGCTTAGTAAAATGGCAAGAAGCAGAAAATGACACAAAAGTCAGCAGGAGTCTCAGTGTTCCCCAGATTGAATCACTCCGAAGGCCACAGCAGCAGCATCTTATCAGAATGTCACGACTGTGACTTCTGGTGACGCAAGCCAGGGAGGTTCTATTGGGACTGTGTCCCTTTAAAAATGATAGAAAAGTCGATTTGAATCCCAAGTTCCTTGTCTGTTCCTAAGTAATGTTTATTCAGAACATTCAAGAGTGACTCATACAACATTGCTGCTTTCAAATACCTAGTCTACTTACAAGAAAAGGCAAGGAAATGCCAGCTTTGAGCTGGAGCTTGTAGTTATTAAAAAAGCTAGAAGATGCTCTGATAATAATTTAAGCTCTGATTATAAGCTTTTATGATCATGGGGCATATTTTACTTGTGAAAACATAAACGCCACCTGATAATCTAAAGGTCAAGTTTCTAAACTACAAGCACAGCAAACAAGACATTTGTTTCAATTGAGCCTTCCTAGCTTTAGGAGACTGCCAACACTACCATCCTAAGAGACCTCTGTCCTGCACAGCTGTGAGTTAACCCCACAGGAAGGGCTTCTGACATCTGACTCAGTAGTTCACACAAGGGAATACCACTTACTTCCATTTGACCTAAAAACTTGGGACTTACAACCAGGAGGAATACCGTTCCCGGCATCCTCCACCATTGCTTCCCAAGAGAGCATCACTGGGGGCCCAAGGGCCGAAGTCACCTAGTAAGAGCAGACTTTTCTCCTCTAGCTTACAAGATCTCATTGAAAAACTTAATAAATTAAAAAAATTATGTGTACACACACACACACACACACACACACACACACTCACTCTCTCTCTCTCTCTCCCCCCCCCACCCCAGTTCCTGGCTGCAACCCCAAAAGGCAAGCTCACCAAAAACATTAAGGTGAAACACCAACTTAATGTATTAATCAGGAACAGGAACTTTCCGTTTCCTATAGGGCTCTGCACCGGCACAAAAATATGAAAATAAGACAACTTTACCCAGGAGTAGGAACAGCTTTGACAGCAATTTTAAAAGGACAATATTTCTTTGTATTTGTCAGTTGCCTACACTCATTTCCTAAATGCTTATCCTGAGGAGAATCCTGTTTACTCATCTCGAAATGATCAATTCAGGAAGAGCTAATGCCAAGGACTGAAGGTCAGCAAGTAGAAATAGGAGGTGAGGCTCCCAGACAGCGTTTGGGCCTCACCCCACAATGCACACTGCGGCTGCCTCCATCCACAGCCACCGCACAGTCACCGTCAGAGGCATGACCTTCGCGGGCCTGATTGAAACTGTCAACAATGAACACAGAGGAAGCTGGGAGAGAAGGTAGAGCGTGGGAAAAGAGGAAGCCCGTGGACTGGGTTCTTCTGGTGCGTTCGGTGCAAGGAGGGAGGACGCGCTCTCCATCCTCACCCATGCACGCTGCTCCTCTCTCCTGGGATACTGCAACTGTCCCAGAAGACTAGCGGTTTGCGGTTGACTCAGCTGCCACTGCAAACTGGCCATGGTCACAGTGTCTTCTCACACGACAGCATACCAGGAGGCTGCTTTGTGACCCAATGGACTCCGAGGCACTGGCCTATTTCTTGGCCTCCATCAGAAGGAAGCGTGGTCTCAGGGTGAAGGGCTCCTGCCTGAAAGTCACCCAGGAGACTCCCATCCAAGGGGGCTGCTGCCCTGCCCTGAACAGCTTGGATACGTGGCAAAGAGGAAGACCAATGAACACTTCAAACTCCAGATTCCCGGGTAACAGCAGTCAAGCCCAACGTCCCATTGAAAGTTAAATCGATCTCCTCAGAAGCATGTGACGAGCTGGAGCAGAGGCAGCTCTCCAGACCTAGAGTGCTAGTGATTTTCCAAAGTTAATTAGGATCTCAATTTCCCTGGGAAAAAGCTACTCAGCTGCAAGCAGTCCTTGAGTAGCTGATACAAGTTCTCTCTCTCTCTCTGGCAAGGTGGAAGACACTGAGAGAGAGGAATGGAAGGAGAGAAATCTGACAAAGCTCACTCAGAAGAGGGAGGCTGTGTGCAGACTGATTTCTATGGAGAAGTGTCATAGGAGGGGAGGAAGGAAGACTTAGAAATTGAAAGCAGAACATCAGAAGAGAGAGTAGAAGTACAGTAAGATAAAAACACATAGCCTTTTTTTTTAAAACCCTGGAAGGACTCAAGAGTTCACTCCTTCACTGGCTTTTCACTGGAAAAATGGGAAATGTTATTGCCATGGTACAGGGTACACTCCCCTAGCAGAAATCTAAGCTCGCCTGTCTGCATAGTCTTAAGGAATAGTTACCAGTTCTCATGAGAAAAAGCTCATTTGTTTAAGTCTAAAGTTCCAAGTTCCCTAGATGAATTTGGTATCATCACATTAACAGAAGGTGAGTGGGGGTGGAATGGGGTGGGGGGGGTCACAATAAAAATGTAGGGCTTATCCTGTGGTGCTTGAAGATCTGCAGCAGATTAGAAAGCAAAGACACAAGTACATGGTGCTGATACCCAGGCTGAGTCCTCAAAATAATAGTGGCTGTGGCTTTGACCTTACACCCTGAACACAATAAGCTTTCTGTGTTTGACACGTTTCGATGGTGCTATCTCCTCCATTAAAGGTCCACCATTGATCTCCTCTTCCAGCTCATTCTCTCAAAGTCATGCAACTTCTTCTCTACCCTCCCCCATCATTCACATGCAGAGTCAGCATAAACTACAAATCCCAAGTAAGGATTAACTTCAGCAACTGGGCCCTGATTCCTCCTTTTACCTAAAGCTCCAAATTGTTTTAACTCTATTTGGGTTGCTTTTGGCAGTACTGGTTTTGAGATTCCTTTTCTCAGACAAAATCTAGGATGAGTACACATTAAATTAGTGCAAACCCCCACCAGTGGAAATATCTGAACATCTGTGCTGTATAGCTGTAAATAAGTCACTTTACTGAAGGGAAATGGAAGAGAAGGGAAGACGGTCTTATCTGAAAGATGACAATTTAAAACAAAAACAAATAGAGGAAAAGCAATTTAGAAAGGTCCAGAAGGAAACTGATGAGGCAACAGTGGAGGACGCAGGGCGCCACAGGCCACGGGCAGTGCTGACCCAGCATCTGAATTCCAGTGCTTTCCAAGCAGACGGGCATCTGATGCAAAACAGCGGCTGCTTCTCTCAGGATGCTGAGGCAGGTCCCTGCTCTCCACCGGGAAAGCACGGAAGCGCGTCTTCACCCACGCTCCAGGCGGCGGGGTCGCACCCTGAGCTCCCAGCACAACCAGGGCGTTACTGTAACGACTCGGGGATGGTGCTGACCACCTGGGTGGTCTCAGCAGCTGCAGGAGGGGAACTGAAGAAGGTGCTGGTCTGATTCCTCTGCTGATCTCGGAGGTACGGAGGGACGGAGGAGCTTTTGATGTGGAGGATCCTGGTGTCCATCACCTGACAGTCGATCTGCATCATGACTTCATAGTCCTGCCCATTGATAACATTCTCTGCAGAGAAGAATATACACAGAATAAACACCCCACAGAAGCTGCATTTCTGGCCTAAGCTTCAGCCCTGGGAGACAAAATGAGCTTTAGGGTGTGAACTGTTAGTGCGCTATTCAGAGGCAGAGGGAGCTCATCGGTCACGAGCAGACCGATACCCAGGCTGGGTGCCCCAGAGCTATAATTGGCCCATTTCCATCTTCCAAAGAACCTGCTTTGGTTCAGTCAGGGCTGGGCCCCAGCTCGAGTTAACAACAGAGTGTGCATAGACAGGTCTTGTCCACGTCCCACCATGATACTGTGATGATTGGAGCAATGGAAATAGAGGGAGACTGTAGTGGTGGTAGAGGGAGGAATACTCAGGCCCTCAGCTTTTCCTTCAACAATGGAAAGGAATCATTGTAAAAAATAATAATACAGCATGTGAATTATATGAAGACCTTGATCAAGACTACTTGGCACCTACTCATCAGCATTATTTCCAGTTTCATAAAGGCAACTACAGAGGTAAAGCTTTGTCTGTGGAGCATAAAGTCTGGTGAAGGCTGGTGACAGCTGTGTTCCTTTAGCTCCTGGCATTCATAGTAAGAGAATCTTTAATTTCAGAGTACTTGATTTCAGAAACAAGTACGTTTTCAATTTGGAATTAAAGGTACTGTTATAGCGCTTGCAGGTAAACTACAGGTTGTGTGAAGAAGGGAATAGGAAAACCACACGGAGCCATGTTTATCACACATGCCGGTCACTTAGTATCATGAGTTTATATACACATAGTACACCCAGTCTTCTTAAGAGGATGGAAGCTCTTATTTTAGGAGAGGAACAAATTATTTCCTGATTGGTAATTCTGGGTGGTCATTTTCTATTGTAGTCAATGAAAGTAGGGCAAAAAACTAACAGAAGATTTAGAAGTAAATATTTTTCAAGGCCAGTTGGACATTCCCAGCAACACAGTTGGAAATTGTGTGGACCTGGAAGAATGCTGAGGAGTCAACGTGGCATCTCAGTTTGCATTTTCATCTGTGGATCCTGAGCTGGGTGTGGGGACTAGGAAGAATGACTACTGGCAGAAACTCGTCCTGAACTGCCTTTTTATGAGGGTGATACACAGCCAACCAGTGATCTTTAAAATTGAACGCTTGGATTCCCTAGGACAAAGAACTGCATTTAAAAGTAGAAATCTTTCAATTCCATTATCTTTTTTTTTTCCTTTAACTTTGACACCATATACCAAGTCTTATAAACCTAAAGAAGAAAATCCAAAGGTTGAGACTTGAAATTCTGATTCTACTCTTATGTGTTGGAAAAACGAGCCATGGAATCACTTACAAAGTTAAGAAAGACTTACGGAGATCACCTAACCCAGAGGTTCTTAAATTAGGATCTTATGCAGAGACCTAGGGGAGGCATAAATTCCTGAGAATTACATGCAAGATTTTATTTGTGTATTTTTCTGAAAAGGGCAGACATCTGATTCTTAGTAGAGCCTACAAACCCCCAGAAATTAAAGACTAAACAGACCTAATGCATCAACTTTAAAATGACATATTCTATTTTAAAGCCAATGGAAGATGACATTCTTCCACTTCTATTGGTTGGCTATCTGTTCCAATTTTTGACAGTCTCATCGATGATGAATTTCCCATTACAAGACTTATAAATCTCTATTACAGTTGAAGTTCATTTCCTTCTTTCCAAGTCTTCCTAGAGAAGAACAGCTGCTTGCTGCCGTGTGTGAACTAATCCAATGCATTCTTTAAAACTATTGCCATGGAAACTTAACCCCAATTTTACAAGTCCTGCCACTTTGCAAAGACTTACTGTTGCTTATCATATGCTTGTCTTTGGAAAATTAAACCTATAAGGATGCTTCCAATCAGTGTTTTTACTCAAAAAGTAGGAGATGGAAGAAGTCAACCTGCTAATGTATTTTGGAGTCATCTCATCCAGATCATGTGACTGGGCTCCGATTTCAAGGTGCCACACCAGTCATTTCCTTTTGGAACCATGATCGCTCTCATTTTAGAAAAGCTTTAGGAGAGCAGGAGAGAGCAAGCGAGTGCACTCACACTGGGGCAGAGATGACCAAATAATGGAAAACACATGTATTAGAGGCATGTAATACACATTACCAATTTTTACTGCTTTCCTGGATTAACTCTGAATCCAGATGACAGTCTAAGATCAAGACTGGGTTTATACAGCCCAAACCTGCAGAAGTCATTACAGCCCACGTGCCTGCTCGGGTTCAAACCGATAACTGAAGTCCCTTCATACCTTAAATATCAAGAACAGTTGGAAAATCTAGGGGTACAAGCACAGATGCTTTGAGTAATCAAAACTAAAGCTGTGACCTGATTCCAAATTCCAGGAGTCCCGGGCCATGGCCGAAAGGTATTGCCATCTTAAATCCAACTAGGGGATTCAGGCTAGGTATGGTCTAGCAGACTTTCAAATGGATTCTGTTCTCCTTTCTGAAGATAGCAACTTCGAAGCCTAGAAAATGATCAGCATTACTAGAAGACAACTCTACCAGACAGGATGTGAACATGATAGACTGAATGGGTAGCCCCCTCTGACAAACTGGATACCTCAGGGTTTGGAGTGACATGCCATTAGGAGTCCCAAGTTACCTAACACCTCTAAAAACAGTTAAGTGGGGGTCATCAGTCTTCAGTCTTCTCTGGTCCATTCCATGGGACTTTACTTAGCCGCTCTGTGAATGTCATGTCAATTTTGGACATTTGGCTTTGGATAATTAGCGAGGTCTTCTCATTTCTAGTCTGTTTCTACATAGTTTCATGAGAGGAAGACGGATTGGGATAAAGCTTGAGACAGCTCAGTATCTTTGCAGGCCCCTTTACCTGGTTTGTCAGGTATCTGTTCACATGGTCACATTCAGGAATAGCAGTAGAGGCAGATCTGTGATCCTTTATTTAAGGCTTTGAGAGCAGTTCATCACTGCCCACCTCTGGAAAGGGCATTTTCGATTGTTGCCTATAACTTGCCTAAAGCGTGAATGAAATCAGTCAGAGCAGATTTTAACTGGAGTGAGAACTCAGGACTCTGGTGGCTCAGGGAGAAAGGAGGGAGGGCCCTGGAGCAAAAGGGGAGATGTGAGAGGCTGAGGATGGCTGCACTCTCTCACACAGGGCAGGTGTCCATTGTCAGTCAGCATGCAAAGATGACAGCCCTTGAATTTGTTAACATGAGCGAACACTGTAAACACTGGGTTAAGGAGTGTGAGAGCTGAGCTATGGGAAAAGACTGCTAAACTATTTTTGTCAACTTAATGAAAAAAGACCAAGATTATATGGAAAAAATAGAACCAAAAGGAATAGTCTGGAGTGAAAATGTTACATATTTGTTTTCCCTCTTTTATCAGTAAACATCTGGGTGCTTCACAAGTGATATAAGTAGTCCTACGTTCTGGGCTTTCAGCAAGTGATATAAATCTTATGTTCTGAGCCTTCTGAAGCCAACAGAATGAGATGAAACACTGGTGTGAGTCAAGAAAAAGGTGTAAAATATGAATACTATAAATTCAAAATTAGGCAAACAAAAAGAGCTGAATGGTTTCTAGAGCACTAAAAAGTGGACCTGAGTGCTCAGAGGGGCTGGGGAAGCAAGAAAAAGGACCTGGATGCTGGAGGTGGAAAAACTTTAGGCAGCGTGGAATTCTCAACAGCCTGTGGACACACAATAACTGAATTCAGAATGACCTGCCAAGAGGCTGTTAGTTGGGAGATGACTAACACACAAACCAGAACTTTGACTGTAAATGGAATTAAATGTCCAAAAACTTTACAGAAAATTTAATTTTAAAAAGTGACAAGATGCCACTGGTGCTGTGAAAAGAAGTGTGTGATAAGATATTTCTATTCAGAATCAGGCACAAATCCTAAAAAGAGGTCATTTGCCCTGTGTGAGCTAGACCAGTGCAGGAAAGGGCAGCGGCATCTGTGCCTGACCCAGGGGGGGGAGGGAGTAGGTTAAAATCCACCATTCACAGACCACAAGAGAGACCTTCAAGCAAAACAAATGGAAAACTGAGGAAAGAAACTTGGAGGGTAAGAAAGGGGAGCTCAAGTAGCTCAAAGGCAATGGAGGTGGGATACGAAGATGTGGCAACAGTGAAGTGGTAAAATGACCTGTTTGGACAGTGGCTCTCAAGCACTCCCACCAGCTGACTCTGCTACGCTGAGCCAATCTGAACTATTTTCAAACTGCCTCCTGGTTTTGAACATCCCAACTGCCATGCATTTGTATGTATTTGTATATCTGTATTTTTTTTCTCTACTTGAAAAAAGTGTCTTTCTGCTCATCGTTCATCAAATCCTCGATCCTGTTAAATTCTTTATTTAAAAAAAAATTGAATACAGGTTTTTAATGTTGTAAATGATTTATGGTAATTTAGGTTCATACTTCTAGAGATGTATGTCACCAAGGCATCCACAGTTGTTCACATACTGATGGCCAATAGGCAATATGAAAACATGTTCAACACCACTTACTAGGGAAATGCAAATCAAAACCAAAATGAAATACCATCTCCTATGAGACTGGCCCTTATTTAAAAAACAAACAAACAAAAAACCCCACAGAAACAATCAATGTTGACAAGAATGTGAAGAAAAGGGAAACCTTGTACATGGTTGGTAGGATTGTACACTGGTGCAGCCCATATGATATTTTGAGGTTCCTCAAAATATATTAACGTTATATATGATCCAGCAATTCCAGTCCTTGGCATTTACCAAAGAACACAAAATCACTAATTTGAAGGGATATTTGCATTCCTATGTTCATTGCACCACTACTTACAAGAACCAAGTTATGAAAACAATGTCTGTGTACAGTAACAGTAGATAAAGATGTGGAATACTACTCAGCTATGAAGAGACAAATTCTTGCCATTTGCAACAGCATGGCTGGAACTGGAAGGGATTATGCTAAGTAAAATTCTATTGATCCTTTATAATACCTTCCACAATGCCAACATTGATCTTTTCCTTTATGACTGACATAAATGTTCCATTTTATTGAAAAATACTTTCAAAAAAGAGGTTTGGTTCCTTTAAAAAGTATCCAGCAGAAACTGGAAGGGGTGAAATTGTAGGGAGTGAGTGGTAGAACCAGTACCTCTCATATTTGGGAAGAACACCAAGTGAAGAAGGACGGTCGTGCTGCAGATGGAGAGACGTGTGCTTCCTCTGTAAAGGCCCCTCTGGTGACATGGGGACACCTGAGCAAGAGCAAAGAGCCCCTCGCAACCACTACATAGGTCCTCAGAGGAAGAAACCTAAAGCAGAGCTGCAATGACAGGGGAGACACTTCAAGCTGGGACTGGTCCCAGGCAGGCTGCGGAATTGCAATAGGGACCAAAATTGGTTAAATATTATAAGGGTGTTAAGGACAATAAGCAATGAGAGTAAGTTGACAAGAAGTTTATCTAGAAGCTCTATAGTGAGTCATACAAAATATGTGTGGCGTAGAGGGTCTTATCTACAAACCACCCACCTGAGGGGTCACTTGTGCTCGCTATGATGGAAGAGAATTCTGACCCAGCACCACAGTCAGGGAGCAGCATGCAGGGTGATCCCTCACAACACCCGTCATTCATCTCATCCACACTCAAGGGGCTGAAAAGTCCCTGACTACCATTATGTCAGTCTAGAAAGAACCTCACTGTTTACAACCAAATACAAAGTACTTTTACACATGTTTTATATACACCAAATTTCCAGGACTGACACTGCTAACTACTGTTTTATTTAGTAAATATCTATACTGTGCTTTCTGTAAGTCAGATGGTGTTCACCCCATTCTCACAACCACCTTTCAAGGCAAGCATTATTACGTTATTAAATTATAATGCTATCATAGTGTTCTCATTTTATAGATGAGAAAATGAACAGAGACACTGTCTGACACCCACGCAAAAGCAGAACAGGTGGGTGAAATCTAGGTGAAGTGGTTCCAGAGTGCATTCCTAGAACCCCCTTCACCATGCTGGGAATATTTTTTTTCTGTACTCAGAAAGAACCATTATTTCCAGAAAGCCACATCACTGTGGGAAAGCCACTCCCGGTGTCTGGGTTGCCATCAGGACAGGAGGGCCCTGGTTTGCCTGCAATGGCAGCTGCTGGGCTCAGTGACAGTGTGTGTGGGTGCATGCCCCCGACATGTTCCTGTGTGTTCTAGTGCAAAGGAAACGTTATAAACACAATGCCTGGGAGCTCCACAGTCATTAATTCAATGACATTTACTGAATTACTACCATGTGCCAGGGATTGAGGATAAAACAGTGAATAAAAGAGGAAGAAAAAAGGACAACCATGTCCTCAGAGGCTTTCATTCTTAGAAATTCTTAATTCTTATAAAGGAAAGAGTGAGAAGAAAGACAGAAAACAAGTGTGCAGAAAGTTAAGTGCTCCGGCAAGAAGCAAGGCAGGGAAAGTGGCTAGTGAATTCAGGTGGGGTAGGAGGGGTGTCTGCAGTTTGAGATGTGGTGCCTCAGGGTAGCCCCTCTGAGGGTGAGTCCCCGAGTAAGGGCCTCAGGAGGCAGGGAGAGCGTGCAGCTATCATGGGAAGAGGGTCAGGCACGTTTGAGACTAGAGGTTTTAGCAGAGAGAACCACAAGCATTACGAACTAGGGGTGAGGAAAGACTGGCAGGAGAAAATGGGTCAAACTGTAATTTGGAAGTTATCTGCAGACAAGAGACAGAGCCCTGAGACCAAATGGTGTCACTCTTGGGGAGAGAATGGGTGACATGTGTGATAAGGAAGATGGATGAGGAATGAGATCACTGGGTACTTGTTAACTGGGAAACCAAAGTGAAACAGTCACCATTCATTCAGTATCTGCGCACTAGCGCGGTGGCAGGCATGGGTAGACGCTTATGAGTATTAGGATGTCATTTCCTGTGTCCAAATTAGATAGAGGGAGAGCTTTCCAAAGGAAAATGGACACATTGTGAGGGGCCACAAAACTGCTATCTGTGCCATGTCTACATGTACTAAGTGTGTTTAGCTGTGGGAGTTAAAGGAGAAAATGAGGTTTTTCCCCTTATGCAGTTTATCTCAGTGCTGTGAAAGTGGAATTATATTTAAGGTATTGGCAAAACATCAAACAAGTGCACTTCCTCAGAAAAGTCTTCTCCTACCACCCAAACTCAAGTAGCATGCCCAATCATGTCAGCTCCTTTCCGTCACAACACTAAATACTGTAACTAAATATTGGCTCCCCCACTGGCTCATCCGCTCTATGAAGTTTGGGAGTTTGGTTCCAGACTACATATTTGGAGCTGGCCCAGTATCTGACACCCTGCAGACCAGGACAGCACAGACTTTAGAGCTATGATGGCTGCCCTCTCAGGCTTGTTATTCCTGCCATCAGGTAACTCTGCTTTCTCAAAGTTCCACCAATCTTGGCCCCCACTTGAGAAAGGGCCATGCCATAACAGTTCCAGAAATGGTAAAGCACTTGTGACATCCTCACATACAAAAATAAACTTAACACCTTGTCTCTGAAACACAGCCCAAATCACTTCTCTTCAACCTCAAGTTGATCCTTTGAATTCATAACTATTGACAGTGACTCTTTTAAAGGTGACCAGATAAAGTTTATCCCCTGGGAAATCAGAGGTCTATCTACAGAGGTCTAAGTGATACACAGTAAAGTTCCTATGTTATCCCAAGTTTAGCTCCTCTAGGGTTTTTGACAGTCCGCTAGGATGACATTAGGAAAGCTGGCTAATCCCATTATTGTCCACAGACAAATAGTATTAGGCTTGTTCTCTGGGCCCACCTACTCTGTCCCTGAGGCTGCCCACAAATGTGGGAGATTTGTTCATTAGATTGTACAAGAATTACAGGTCAGTGAGCTCAAAGCTCTTGAAAGATCGTTAACAAGGATATGACTAACAAAATTAGTCATTTCTTCAAAGTGAATTTCTAAACTGCCAAACTGACATTTGATTATGTAATTTCATTTAGTGCAACAAAAGTTGAAAGCAAGTGAACTTCTGAGGTATGTGGTACAATAAAGGGACCAATGAAAATCCTGGGTTGGGTGAGTGAAAAAGATCTAGAACCTGACCTGTTGACCTAAGACACAGCTTTGGAGTTTTAGCCTGAGGTCTGGGGCCTAACCCTAGGGATGGCCAAGAGATTTTTTAGTTTTAATAATTAAATCACTGGGACAAGTAAACTGTTTCATGGTGTCACAATAAAAAAATTGAGACCCATAAAAATGGAGCTAAATTTTAAGCACATTTACCTATAAAATCTAGAACCCAGGAAATAACTACCCTGTAATCTCAGCAATTACTACTGTTTGGTCAAAGAGAATTTTTTATTCTAAAAAAGTGACTCTTTAACTGCATTTAAAATCAGTGTCTGGGACTGACATAGTCTTCTCAGAGCATCGAAATAGCTTTCTCTGCGATATATCTGCCCATGATGTTAAGGTTCAGCTTCTGAAAGGAATCACTGAAATAGAATTTCAGAATATGAGGAAACCTTAGAAGGATGAGGACTGATGTTACCAAACCGCTCTCGGTCTATTAAAAACTCTAGCGTTCTTTCTATTAATAAAATGAAATCTTCAAATATTTTAGGGATGATGGTCACACAATCCCAAATTTATTTGAAGAAACTCAAATGCTAGCAATTGCCAATAGGTGATAATGAATGCTATCCAGTATCGCAATTTTAGGCTAAAGACCAATAAACTGAATTTTCTTGTTTATGTGGTCAGAAAGCAGCTTGTATAACACAGAAGGCATCTATTCTGTGTATCTTTAGTAGGAAGAAGTATCTCTCCCATATCTTCTCAGGTGCAAAGCCTGCTGGAGGACACAGAAACAATTTAGGGTTTATAAACTTCTGAGCCCTCCCAGACACATGCACCCTGAAGTTCAGTTTATTCAGACACACCCCCAGGAGGAGGGACACCAGAACCACAGATCCCCAGGGCAGCCATCTTTATCCCTTCACTGGTGATTCCCCAGTGCTGGGCATGCTGAAGGCACCCCATGGACATTTTTTTTACTAAGTGAATGAATGAGACCTTGGTTGGGTGGAAATGGCCCCACGGGCTGTTGACTTACAGAGGGTGTTGAACAAGTTCTTTGCCGCCCTCCGGGAGCTGAGCAGAGCAAGAACTGCAGGAAGGTTGCTTAGGAGAAACAGGTTGTCCTAGAGTCAGTTTTCAGCTAGAGAATTAATTCCTTTGCTTTCAAAAACAGGGCAGGGTAGGTGGAGACCAGGCTCACACATCAATGTCCAGAATACGATCTGCCATTTGGGGTCTCATTTTTACCACTGAAATGTCAGCAGTTTTCAGGCTGCTTAATCGTGGCTACTTTTCAATCAGCGTGTTCAGAAAAACCTTGACATTTGAGAACACGTAGGAGTTTACTTCCCTCGGTAACTTGCAGCTGATAGTTTTGCAGGCTTCCATAAGTGGAACCAAGGAAGCAGGAAGGTCGTCAGATAGGTGTCTGGATTTATAGAGAGTTCTGATCTGTTTAAGCTTTTAAATACGTAGCCCTGCTTGCCTGCAAGTTTCATTAACCACAGGTCAATGCAGAACAATGCTGAGGATCTGAGCTTGCTGATTTCAACTCATTTTTTTTTTAAAGATTTATTTATTTATGCATACAAGAGCTGGGGTGTAGGCCAGAGGTGAGGGGGGTGAGAGGATTCACCAGATACAGAGTGGGGAGCAGAACAGGAGAATCTACTGAAAAATAAACTGCTAAGGGGAGCAGCGGGCGAGACAGGAGAGCTCTGCTGGATCTGCTGCTCTGCTGCAGCTCTGCTGACCCACATGGGTCAGCTCCCTGGCCAGGGACTGAACTTGTGCCACAGTGGCTGACGATATCTTCATAGTGCCCAGACTTAACCCCTTGGGCCATCAGAGAGGCCCTCACCTCATTCTTAGCTGAAATCTAAGCAAGTGTTGAGTCATTTAAGATTTTACTTCTTCAAAAATTAAAAAAAAAATACATGTATCATTTAGACATAGAGGTCTTTGATAAGTACAATTTAAAAGTTTTAGGTAAGAGACTAATGCAGATATCGCTCAAAGGAAACAAGGAACAGCTATCTGATGATTCCTATAAATGACTGACGTGTGCTTGGGAATTTTCAGTGTTCACTTTATTCTTGAAGATGATTGATCAGAAAATATTTACTCTGGAAAAGATGGAAGGTAGGATTTTCGTTAGCTACTCTTGGCAGATAGTCTAAAGAACCGTGTAGCAAAGAACTGAGGACGAATGTGTTAATTAGACAAGGGCGAGAGGCTGCTTGATGGAAGCACTAGCAGAGGTCACTGTAAATACAGTGAGGGTACTCTGCTGTGAAAGGAGAGCTAGCCACCCTCACCCTCCCAAAACAAAGGCAAGTACTTGGCTGTCTCCCTTCCCGCAGACTCTCAAAAGAAATGGCTTAAGCACTGTGGAATGCTTTTGATTTCCACAACACAAAATAATCTGAACTATACTATTTTACACATTGACAAATTTTCCCACTGAATTCTGACAAACTACCATATAAGTCTACAAATAGCACCACTTACAAATTATACAACAAATACTTTCCCAAGAGTTTATTATGATTTTTGAATGATTACAAAATGGACATAAGCCTTCCCTTGTTACATTACATTAATCCTCTTTGAGCCTCTTTGAGCAGGTTCTCTTTTTAACAGAGAAACCATTTTCCCTCAGTCATAAGTCTTTCAGAAAATGGAAGCAGCCATGCTCACAAAGCTACTGAGTAAATCCTGGGACTATAGCTCTGTAGGGAAGAAGCCAAATGATAGTTCAGAAAATTTCAAAGTGAATTAACCAAAAATGTATTGGTCAGTAAATGTCATTTCTCTCTCTCTCTCTCTCTCTCTCGCTCTCTCTCTCTCTCTCTGTGTGTGTGTGTGTGTGTAGGAGAACTGGGGTGTGGGCTAAAGGTTTGGGGGCTGGGGGCGAGAGGGTTCGCCAGAGTCAGAGTGGTGAGCAGAAAGGCAGATCTACTAAAATGCACTGCTAGGGGGAGCAGCAGGAGATACAGGAGAGGTCTGCTTGCGTCATATGTGCGTTAGCTCCCTGGCTGGGGAGCGAACTTAGGCCACAGTGGTGAGAGCACCGAGACTACCCCTAGGACACCAGGGAGGCCCAGTAAATGTCATTTCTGACTTGCCAAGGAAAGAGAAAGAACAGAGTGAAAGAGAGTGCTCTTGGGTGAAGTCCAGAGGAGAGGAGTCTCTTCCTCTAATGTGTTTTACAACTAAACTCACAAAAGCAAAGAGTTGATTTTTAAGACAATACCTGCCACATTGAAAATGTGAAAATGGGCATAATTAGGTAAGGTAAATGTCCCATTCCGGTGGTGTCAGCTGTGAAGCTGACAAACACTGCTGAAAACCAAAAAATAAGTCTGCTCCCACCAAAGGCCCCTGTGGAATGTTTGCAACATATGCTCTGAGAATAGCTGAGAGACCCAATTCCCAGAGATTCCTGGTTTTAACTATGATACTTAAACCATAAAGAGATTTTTTATCAAAGATGTCATTTTGATGTTGGACTCCAGAGAATTTCTCATGGAACAATTCCTAATAGGTGTCACCAAGACAGCAAAAACAAACTCTTTGTAGACGATTCATGGATTGTCTCATCAGAGTGTAAACATCAGTGGTAAGGTGCTTCCCTGACTTTCACTCTGGTTTGCTAAGGCCTGTGCAGGTATGTGATTGAACACACGCATCACCACAGGCAAACACTTGGGTGGGAGATACAGGAGATGTGCCCCTAAAAGCAGGGGCTGCAGTCATGGACCCTGGGTGGTGTCAGGGCAGGAGCGGCTTTCAGCTGAGATGTCTGTCTAGACCCCCATTAGCTGCAACAGCATGTCCCCTGCTCCAGGTGGTTAACCAATAGTGTCTGTCTCTAGCAGTTTACAATCAAGTTGTAGGAAAATGCAGAGGGAAGAAAAACACTAAAAATGGTTCAGAAGGTAGGATATGAAAAATGACAAGAAAATATAACACTCTGCCTGCAGGTAATAGAAATGAACAAACAGTAAGCTCATTATTAGGATCCTAGTAGCAGTTTGTTTATGAAAAATAATTATTTTTCCCAGGGGGAAAGCGTCATTCAAGAATACATACAGTAGGGGTGAAATGGTGTTTTGGAAATTGCAAAACTTATTTATGAAATCCGAACACATTAGCTGGTACAGTGACTGGAGTGATGGTTATAATAAATTAAGGATGCTGAATTAATAGTTTAATAAGCAAAGAAATTTATAGAGCTGCCTTTAACCAACAGCCTGTAAGTGTCTGAGGCTGAGAGAGATTAATTCTTTCTGGAACAAATGGAAATGAAGTAAGAGAAGGGTGGCTGAGATTGCTGGTGTTCTATTTTGCTTTCAAACAAAGGTTTTGGTTCAATTACTGGTCAAGTCCCAAGTTCAGTAATTAACTTGCATTCTTACTTTCTCAGATGTGTTCTGTCTTGCCATGGGTTTTATTTTTATTATTTTTTCTCCATTTTTTAAAAGATTTATTTATTTATGCATACAAGCTGGGGTACAGGCCAGAGGCATGGGGTGGCGAGAGGGTTCACCAAAGACAGAGCGGGGACCAGAACAGGCAGATCAACTGAAATACACTGCTGAGGAGAGCAGTGGGCAAGGCAGGAGAGGTCTGCTGCGCCATGTGGGAATCTCCCCGGCTGGGCGTCGAACTCGCATTGCTGCTGCCGACAGTTCCATAGCACGGCGCTTAACCGCTGCACCACTAGGGAGGCCCTTGCCACGGTTTTAAAGTTCTCTGTGCTCCACACCACTGTTCAGCAGTAATGGGAGTGGGAATCACAACCCTTATTTGTGTTGTATATTTACAAAATAAGGTTTGGAGAGTTGCCTTGTGCTCAGAAGGATTATGTACTCCATTAAACAATTGTTTTTGACTCCATCTTGATAGAGGGAAGTTTCCCAAAGAAATGCAAGGCACTGAGATATACTGCAGAACAGTGCACTTAACCTTCTCTGCCAAGACTGTTGTAGAGCTGGACAACTACCGCCTGACTTACTAGTGCACCTCTGAGGTCTGACAGCCAGTGTGCGTGTCCTTAATTCAGAATGACAGTGAGTGCAGGGTCATGATGTAGACACACCCCTGCTGCCCCGTGCGGCCTCGTTCCTGATTTAGCTCCCTGACCTTGCTTCTGGTTTGTCTGTTCCGTGGAGAACTCTGAGGAAGCAGGGGTTAGTCTGCCTGCAGCAGAGGCTGCACGAGATGGTCAAGCTGATCGGCATGTACGCTGACCCTGTCATCAAACGCAGTCAGACAAAAAGCCTACAGTTTGCACAAACTTGGGGAGAAGGAAGCAAACACAGGCGTTTGATAATCTGTGATAGAAGGGGAGCTGCAGGAAAAGCCACACGGTTCGCTCCAATAAACTATCTGCATACACAATTGAGCAGATTAAAAAGTAACTGGGCGTTCCATTCATTTTTGTAATGGATTCAATATAGATCAGAACTATGTGGGGTTTTGAAATGATACAGGCCCCGTTTCAGAGGTTAGGAATCAAAGCCCAGACATACCAAGGTGTATGTAAGGTTCTGCGACCTATTTATTCTCATTGTTCTGGCCCCAGAGGTTGGCCAGAGGAAAGCTGGGCTCCATCCCCATGATGCGGCAACTGCTGAAACAATTGTTTTAAAAGTCTACTTAACATAAAAAGCATTCACAATTAACTGGGTTTTGCTTTTTAACATTAGGTTTTCTGGGTTTGGGACTAGCTAGCTTCCAAACTGAAGAAGTATGGAATGTGGATCAAAAGATACCAATGTCTGTTTAAATGCTCATACTTCTGTGCCGCATCATTTGCTGGGGAAAATCGCTTTACCTTTTGGATCTCCCATTTTCTAACTTATTTTCATTCATCAAATATGCACTGTGTCTACTTTGGTAAGCCTGCTCCAATGTTGGAGTTGAGATGTAAACAAGACAGAGGAAACCATTTCTGTTCTGTGGGCAGGATGAGGCAGATGACAATGACAGAAGTTAATATATGGTTGTAAGTGAAGACCAAGGTCCAAACTAAAGCACTGAGCAAACCTCTCCTGTCTCACCTGCGGCTTCTCTTAGCAGTGTATTTCAATAAATCTGCCTTCTCTGTTCTCCACTCTGTCTCTAGTGAATTCATTCACCCTGTGCTTCTGGCCTACATACACCCCGACTCTTCCCCATAACATTAGGTGGCCAGTATAGGATAGAATACAGGAATAGGGTATGGGAACCCTTTATCCCGCTGTCTTTTCTGGTTCTCCAATGGACTGCAAGGAAACCTTGGAACAAGTAAAGGTATCTGGTTGGGGTGCACCCCAATGTTACCAAAAGGTTCCAGTTGCCCACAAAGACCACTGTGGCCCAAACAGGTGGCGAACAGCTTTTTCTTCTTTCGAAAGCCCCATGGGCTGTTTGGGTTGTGGCTCCCCAAGTGTCCCTTTAAGTCCTTGCAAGCTGGGCAGTCCACGATAGTTGGGGTGGTGGGTGGCCTCACTTCTCTTTATCTTTTCCATACAGTGACCTCCATTTTCTGAACCTCTGCTCAGCGATCCTCAGTTCCTATACCTCTGCAAGAAGATCTACAGTTCCTGATCCTCTGCTCAACAAATGCCATCCTAAGATTTCTCAAGGACACTGGGTCTTCCTTAAAATCTTACCTCAGGACAAGAAGCCCCATCAACCTGTCTGGACGAGTCCTCATCAAGTTCTCCTGATAACACCCATCACTTCAAGTTACAAGGACACGTCCACGTATACATCTCTCCTGAGTCAAGCTCACTCCTGCTGACCACCTGCAGCATACATGTGTGAGTCCATTTTTCTTCAGCCACAAACCGAAGTTAAATATACTCACACATCAAAGTTCATCTTAGGCATCACAAGACCTTTCTATCCTGAGGTATCCTTCCACGTTGCATCTAACCCTAGTCTCCCAAGATGCCACTGTGTGGGTTCAATGAACCCCAAACATTATAATCTCAGCCTACACTTATCTACTCAATCCTAACCCTCACAGTAGGAGGATGACTCCCCGGAAGGCATCTAGCACCTCAGTATACCTCCCCATTTTAAGGAAGCCTCAATCCCATACTTAGGGAAATTCTGCTCTGGCCACCTTATCCTATTCTGGACCAGTTTTCGATTTAAGCTGATATGAACAGGGTTTCTACAAACTGCATCTTAATATCCAGTACCACTCAAGGAAAATTCTTTATTGACTAGACTAAAGCACAGGTTTTTGGAAATCCAGCTCCTCTAGGATCTGAGTCTGGGCAGGTCCAACAATACAATCACAAATTTCTGGACCACGTCTGCCAGTTACATGATCAGGCCAGGAACAGCTGGTTTTCCTAGAAGGATGCTTGTCTTGGCTATCCTGGTTACTTCCCCTAATTTCCATTCTCCGAACCTTTATTGCAGGCCCTCCCCTCTTCAACGTGCTCATTAAGTTTGTTACTCCACGAATCCAATCCCTGCATATACAAATGATGCTTAGTCACGGTTATTAACAAGTTTCCCCTTGCTCCCCTTGACCATGCCAGCCAAACTTCTGCCCTGGTAAACCTACCTAACAGTTCCATGTTGGCTCACTCTTCCTTTCTGATACTTGGACTTGGCATTCTTAACCTTTTGCTTAAGTTTCTTTTCATTTGCAGGCCATAAACCTACAGCTCCGTCACAGGGTGTCCAAGGACTAGCGGCACAAATGGCTATAAAACACATGGACTGGATCTCTTGGGCAACCCACTTTGGACAACCAGAACCATCACAGTCTCTCAGAACAACATCTAACACGTAAAGTTAACTCTGGCCTAAATGCCCAGGCACAATCATCTCATTCCCTTGTGCACCCCACTCCCCACTGTCCTGAGACGACAATAAGCTAGGTAGGGCCAGCGCGACGCCCCAAACTCAGCTTGAAGCAGTTACAGAAGCTAGACCTTCACCCCATTTCCCAAGATTTGTCATTGTCCTCTTAGGAGAGGGGGAAATGTGTGGTATATTACTAAATTTAAAAACTAAGCCCTCACTCCTTGCCCAGTGGGCAGGTTGGGAGGCTTGAATGGCTAAAGGGAATGGGTGGGACGGCCATGGGAACAGGGCAGGGAAGCCCTGGGCCATGAGTCAGGACACACCCAGGCTAGACGCCCTAACCAATCACTGAGGCCTGCAGTGTAAGTGGAGCCTCAGGACCTTCTCCTGCTTTTCTTAGTGTATTTCAATAAATCCACCATTTCTGCTCTTAAACAAACAAACAAACAACCCCTGAAGCGTAGAATGGGCACATGTGCCTGGAATTTCTGAGAAATTGGTCTGGAAGGCCTGATTTTTGGTGTAAAGGTTACTTGCTTGTCAACACCTGCTGGGTCTGAGGGAGCCAGTCCTGTGGGTGTCTGGGGAAAGGGGAACATCCAGGAAGAGGTTTGAGAGTCTGAAAAGCAGCAGGGAGGCCCGGAACCAGGCTCCTCTCAGGTCACAGAATTGGGCCTTTATTCTAGTTGGGTGGGATACAGTTGGAGGGTTTGAGCAGAAATGTCAAGAACTGACTTATGTTTTAATAAGACTGTTTGGATTAGTATCTATTTATTTATTGCAAAGTCTTTGATAATAGCTCATATTACCAAGGACTGTAAGGCTTAAGTGTGATGATATTTGTGGAGGACTTCTGGGCTATAACACGACATAAAATGTGACTGCTGTTAAGTGTGTGGAGTCATGTGGCATAGCGGACAGATGTCAGGTCTTGGAACCCCAGAAGTGCTTTTCTGAGTAACAACAAGCAAATTTTTGTAACCTCATCTGTAACAAGGGTTTTATCTGACAGACTGTGTAGTTGGGAGAGTCAGACATATTGTATCAGGTACGGAACAGGTGTGCAGCCTATGCCTTTCAATGGAGCAGAAACCAAAAGGCCTCAGAGCACAGGGAAGTGGTAGTCAGGGGTCCCAGGATCTAATCCCGACCTTCCCCTGCCTTATGGACTTTTCAGAGGAAATCAGTTGCATCCCCATTGTTCATACATTCTGTCTCTCCGTTGGGAAGGGTGCAGGGACTGCCAGGCCCTGGTGGTTTGAGGGTTAAGGAGCTTCTGCTTGTAATATCAGTGTAGGAAAGGACAGTGTGCTATATCTGCTGTTAATACAAGTGCGACTGAGACTTACATTAAGGAGACAGTGAAAGAATCCAGAGGAAGTCGCTGCGTTGGAAACAATGTGGGATTTCTCTATTTGTCTTGAAAACATTAGCCAGAGTCCTTTGAGCTCTATAAATTAGTACATAGGAAAAAAGGGGGTGCGAGTGGGAGAGGAAAAAAAGGCAGGTTTGTAGCAGCAGGAATCTATCAGACATTGGAAATGGTTCCAGGCAGGAAAATTTGGGAAGTATTAAAACTTCTGTGGTTTTCTTAATACTAAAAAAGCATTAAAAATCTGGCAAGTTTCCTATCTCTCTTCCATTTTGGATAGCTCATCCAATTGACTTCTTGTAAACTTTGGACTTTTCACCAGAATACCTCACATCTCTTCTTTCTGGGCATCTAGGAAAATCTTGGGGTAAACGACTGGACCCACCAGTGTTTACAGAGGTCACCATTAATCTCCCTGGAAGCCAGGCTGAAGGCTGAATACTGGAGTGGTTGGTTTTGACTTAGGAAATGCAGGCCATAACTTTCTTAAAAGAACCTACCTTTCTTAGAATTTTTCTAAAAGGCAAGGCTGAAAGCAGAGAAGGCCTGCTACCCAACCTTTTCCACGAACCACCAGTGACTTGCTGCTTTTACCCTATTAGCTCATCCAGTCGAAATGCCACCCAACACAGAAAGCTGCCCTGGACCGTGCCTGGGCGCCACAGATACAACTGTAAAGTGGAGTCACTACCTACAATTCTGCATTAGGTAATCTTGACAGAGCTATGAATATGCTCAGTTTAGCCTTTATTTTAAAGCAGGGACTAAAATAGCCAATTTAATAGGTAACACAGCAGCTCTCAATAGTGTGTGATAAACAAGGTTTTTTTCTCATATCTACAAGGTAGGGCAGATGTTTTCCCATGAGGTTTTGTTGGTATGATCAATATGATTCAATTACATAAACATTTACTTGGCAGCTGTTCTGTGTTAGGCACTGTGCTGGGTGCTGGAGGGGCAGAGATGAGTAAGAGCTGGCCCCTGACCAAGGCTGTTACCATCAGGCAGGCAGGCAGCTATGTAAACAGATATTAACAGGGCATAAGGGTAATGGGGGTGTGTGCAGGGGGTAACAGCATGGGGAGGGTGCCCACCCTAGCCTGGGGTAAAGAGGTGACAAGGAATGCTTTCTGAAGGAGGTCAACTGGAGCTGAACTTGGAGGGGTTCTGCACCCTGGTGAGGTGGGGAAGCTCTAAAGAGAGATGAGCTTTCATAAGCCCACAAAGTCAGGAGGCCATGTGCTGAGCAAGGTACTGTCAAATCACAAAGTGTGAGATGGGAAGTGGGAATGGGCTGCAGCGGTGAGAAGGGTGGGGCGCATGGAGAATGGAACTTATCCCCCTGGCAATAGGAGCTTTGCAAAGTTTTAGGGAAGTGAGCAATATATTTTATTGATACAGGTCACTAGCGGCAATGTGGGGGGATAGACTTGGTGAAGAATGAAGGCAAGAACAAAGGAATGATTCAATCTTAAATTTTATACCTATTGACTTTTCCCCCTTGGAGTAAAGAAAGAAGCTGCTTAGTTTTGCCTTACATCTGCCAGTGACGATAAAAGAACAAAGATTTTTAATGTATGCCCCACATCATAAGCATGTCCCACTTGATGCATGAATCACACTTGGTCTTTACTGGGTCTCATTTGTCTTTAATTAGTGCTATTGATAGATAAAGGTGATGTAAGAGAGGAATCTCAAAAACTCCAACATGACTTTTGTCAGACCCACAGTGAAACTCCTCCCTCTTCTCTTCCCTTTTTTGTAACAAAAGTGGCACAAACTAGAGCAGTTTTTTTTTTCTTCTCAAACAGAATTTTTATTTCTTTAAACATTCAGGAATGGGTTGCTCAAAAAAAATTGGAAAAACAAAGAATTATCAAGGGATTATTGAAGCATTTGCCACGTTTCCTACATTGTTTCTAATTCCTGTACTGTTCTCTAAAGTAACTTTGATTACATTATTAAAACACACATGCACTGAGTAATTTCTGTGGGGATGGCTGCTCATAAATTAAGCTGATCAAACCATATGAAGGTATATGAAACCATATTAAGGTATCAAACCATATGAGTAATTTCTGTGGGGATGGCTGCTCATAAATTAAGCTGATCAAACCATATAAGAAAAGCAAAGAAGCTGAGAGTACAGGGAAATGGAACTGTACCAAGGCGCCTGGCACACACTGTGCACTGAATCCTCACCACAGCTCTATGAGATATTTGTTACACCCTTAGTACTGACGCATGGCAAATGTGAGTCAGAGATTTAGAGAACTGGCCTCAAAGCATACAGCTAAAAAGTGGCAGAATCGGATGTGAACTCGGGTCTGATTATTCCAAAGTCTGGATCTCTTTCCATGACATCAGGCTGTGAAAGCTCTCAAAAAGTAGCAATTCAAACTATCAACATATACTTTTTATTTGAACTCTGAAAGATCTTTTAGGGTCAGTAAAGTGCCCTCTGTTTCAGAATGTCTTCATTCCCTGTTTGCTTTTTCTTAAGTCATCACTCCTACCTCCTCCATCTTTTAAAGAAAAGGGATGGCAAACTGATGTCCTATCTTATTGCAAAGAAGAAAAATATTTTCTGACCTTTGTGATTTGATCTCTAAATTCAAGATCGGGTTCAACATTTTAGGTGACTGAGTACAAAAGAAATCCTGCCCGTTCTGTATCTCCAGTGTCTCCACAAAACTGAATTTCCATTTCATCCATTCCTGGGTGGTGGAGACTCAGGGTGACAGCAGCATAATCTGTTTACATACAAACTATGGTGGACAATGGACAAGCATCTGGGCATCCAAGAAATATTAGGCACCATCTAAGGAACTAAAAATTATCCAAAACAAATCTAAGTTTCCTTCCACATGGTACATAACAATGGAGAAAACAGTTTCAGATAGTGACGGTGCCATGAGGAAATAAAAGCAGAATAAGTACCCAGAGGAGAGAGGGAAGGGCAGATGACAGGGAGGAAAGGAGAGGAGAGGAGAGGACTATATCCAACACTTCAGCTGAGATCTAAGTGGTGGGAAGGAGAGAAACTTGGAAGGACCAGACAGAGTTTGCTAGGCAGAGGACATGCAGAAGGAATGGCCTGGCATACTCCAAGGAAGCCCAGAAGGTCAGACTGGCAGGGGTGAAATCAGGATGAATTAAGAATTAAAAAAAAAAAAAAAAAGCTGGGACTAAATCATGCAGGAATCTATCAGTATGGGATTTGACGTTTTTTCTAAGAGTGACATAAGCCACTGTAGGATTGTGCACACAACAGAGATTATTTAATTTACACTTGAAAACTATTACCCTTGCTGCTGTGTGTAGAGAACAGAACAACGGGAAGAGCCTGGGTCTCCCAGACAAACTGGTGTATCAGCCCCGGCTCACCTGCCTACATTGTATAGGGGAGGGAAGGACACTTTCACCTTGCTTAGGACTTGTGTTCTGGGGGCTCTGTTACTGCAGCTGAGCCTAGTAGGTAATTCACATACCATGCACTCATCTGAGTGGGAAAGCATGGGTAAAGCCTAAGCCCTGGGCTCTTTCAGGATTTAGGAGAATAGAAAGTCAACAAATGAGACTGATAAGTAGAGCGTGAAATAAGATGAAAAACAAAACAAAACAAAACGGGGGTCATAGCGGAAATCAGGTAAATGTTTCATTTGATGCCAAATGTAGCAGGGAGTAAGATGACAAAAAATTGGCAGGATGAAGGTAAAAGTAATTTTGACAAGTAGTTTCAGAGGAGGGATGAGATGAAAGTATTTGGTGTGGGATACAAAAGGAGGAAATACCAAGTGCAGATAGATGACTGAGGAGTCTTGCTTATGGGGGTATTAGAGAAATGAGTGGAAACATGAGGACCAAAGAAAGATTTGTTGATAAAGAGAGGAGGGGGAGGAAGGGATGGGAAGTGTGGGAGAGAATGAGGGGTGGGATGGATGGGAGGGTATAGA